>QFEY01001699.1:0-57534 GCA_003316435.1 Russula virescens
CCACTGTCGCCCCCGCCACCCCCGCCTGCACTGTAGCCACGGTAGCCGCTGTAGCCACCCCTGCCGTAGTCCCCGTCGCTGCTGCCACGATTGTTACCACCGCCGTACCTGCATTTGCTTCAGCCACCGCTGCCGTCATTGCTCTAGTAGTCGCACCTTTTCTGGTCTCTATTCCTGCCTCCCCCTGTTATCTCCACGGTATTCTTCACTGGCCGCACCGTTTCTCTGGTTTCTGGCGATTCAGAAGGGGCACTGGGTTTGCTGCTGCAGCAACCCATGGGGTGATCTCAAGTTTTGACGGAAATTATGGAATGTGAATGACAAGAGAGTGCACTGAGAAAACAGTGAGTTTTCATGCTCAAGTTGGTCGAAGAGGTACTCACGTTCTGAATTCGATTGGTTGATGTGTGCAGTCCGTGTCAAACAGAGGTCCGTATCATTTCTGACAAGCGGTCATTGTGCGGCTGATGGGCACAGGGCTGTGCCTGTCGACCTTTATAAGGTAATTTCATCTCACATCGCCGTTTCAGCATGAGCCTAGCCATGGCTTTCATTTCGAGCATGCTCACCGGAAAACATTCAATCACAGTAATCTGTGATTATCATAGCCTCGCCACCTGCGAGCGAGCACTGCAATGCCGCGGGGACCGGCGGCATTCTGCTCCCGTTGTTGCTGTTCCTGCGAGTGAGGCGCTCTGGCTCTGACTTGAATGGGATAGAAGAGGAGAACACGCACATACCTGCGCCAGACGCCTTAACGTTTGAAAAATGCGTGCCACCACAGGCGGATACCGCATCAGGATCGAGGCACGCAGAGAGCGCCGCGTCGGCAGGCGTAAGCACCTCTTCCTTCATTCGGAAGTTGGAAGCGCTCTTCGAGCGTCGTAGATTCTCGCGCGCGCGCGACCTTTGTAGTCATCAAGATCGGCGCCGGAGAGGAAATGTTGGTTTACTGACTGTGTGTGAGGAGGTACCAGAGGACCAACTCGCTCGGTGATGGCAGACGAAAACGTTCGCGCGCTGCACCATCTTCCGGTGTGCCCTTGTGGACGTGGGTTCCGACAAAGTGGACAACAGGATCTGGGCGCTATGGATTGTTATGGATGATGGGTTTGATAAGGGTTATAGACCATGGTTGTCATCTGTGCGGGGAAGTGCGTATCGTTGGCCGGCCCCATCAAGGTCTTTTGAGCGCCTGCAACGGCGCAATGTTTACCAATGAGGGAGGGGATACGACGGACCGCGACCGCGGCTGCATCCGCGCGTATCACGTCGATCACGAGACCGCGTCAAAATGTCCCTGACCCTAACCCTGACCACAATATACTGCAGCTGGCAGGTTACGTGTCTGCTGTGCTCCTTGCTGTATGGTACAGTACTCTCAGACAGACACACAATAGTATGAGCGCCGATGGACCGCCTTTGCGAGTAGGGCCAGTCACTGATAACTGACAGTCATGTCCATAACTCTACCCTCAGGCCGGCCGACCGACTGTACAGCAGTTGTATAATCTTGGAAACGTTGAACTCGAAGCGCTTGAATCCTGGCCAGTGCTTACCGAAGTCCTGCAGGCTGCCCGGCGCATTTCGTTTTATAACCAAACATCCGCAGAAAAATGTCACATTCTCTCCTCTTGGACCCATCCACATCACTACCCAGCGGCGCCTGCGCCCGGGTATGTATTAACCTTCATCAGTAGAAGCACCCATCCTATCCGCCATCACAGCCACCATCATGCCCGCCATCGTAGGTCACGTTGTAGCCCGTATCGCAGCCTCCGCCAGTGTCCCCAACATAGCCACCATTGTAGCCTCCGTCGCAGCCCCCGCCATTACCGCCGTCATAGTCCCCATGGTTTTTCCTATCGCCGGGGCCGTCGTTGCCTCTATCGCCGCCATCATTGCCGCCATTGCTGCCGCTGTCATTGCCGCCATCACCCCTGTTACCACCGCTGTTGTTGTTGCTCCCATCATTCCTCCCATTTCCGACACTGCCATTGCCTCTACTAACACCCTTGTCTTTGCCTCTGTTGTCACCGCCTTCATTATTGCTTCCGTCTGCAACCGTGTCGGTGCCTCCGCCACCAATCCAAGTACCACCTCTGTCGCCATACAAGACTCCATTCGATTTAATCTTTTTTGCGCATCGATCGCGCCACAAATTTCGGAGCCCATGTGATAAGTTACGACCGAACGTTCTCTCAATAACTGGGAAAATGCACGTTGGGGTTTCGCTTGACTACCGTGACCTTCTCGTCTCACCACTGGCTCCACATTGTTCTGTGCGTCCCCAGACCTCACAAAACTACCGACACAAAGGTTCAGATATGCCATATTTGTGGAGGAATACCTCCCCTCTAGCATGGGCGGCAGAACGGGGCTGGTGAGGTGGGGGAGGCCCGAGGGTAGGCTTGGTTCTAGTGGGATGATGTGGATCGAAGGGTAAGAGAATTACGGAGGGGCATCTAGGGAACCTTGCTTCTTAAGTCTCACAATTGAATGGCCATCCTTGATACGTGATTGAGTGGTGTGGGCGTTCGCAGTAGTGTGGTAGACAATGGCAGAGATGTGGTAGGATGATAGCCTCGAATGACCTTTAGCTTGAGGAACTTGAACTCACGGCGCCACTACATCAGAACCCACCACGTCCACCAGGGATGTCTGGCTCCTGGTCCTATTTTAGTCGCTCCTCCTAATGTTATAAAGAAGAGTTCTCGACCATGAAGGCGGTTGTTTTTGCTTCCGGTGTGGTCAATTTCAAGAAAAGAGAGTCATTGCAGGCAACCGGCATGACACGGCGCTAATTGCCAGTGGGCGCTATTTCTAACAAACCCTGCCGTGGCTTATCACCGTGACGCATCTTGGCTTCTGAGTCGTCCTCATACTCGGTCTTATCATTTTTAGCGCCTGTTACAGTACCTCCTCACTAATACCCGCCCTCTCCGTTCTCCCCACAGGTCCGACGTAGGGACATACAAGGTGTACTCTGGTGAGTTTCTCAACAAGGACAGAATTACGACACTAAATACTTGTGACAGTATCCATCTAACTAAAAAGACTTGTCGGCTCTGCCAGTCATACGTCCGAAACTCGGCCAACGTCGCCAGGATAGCGATGCTCTCGGCAATATCTAAAAAAGGTACGAAAAGATACCATATTATTGATGGCGCGTGTTGATGTTCCTATTATGATATCTATTATAATCGAGCAGGTGGGCTTGCCCGGCCCCTACGTACGCCGATAGATATGCTTCCGGACGATGTCCTTTTGGAAATATTTAACCACCATCGACCCGACGCCGATCAAAACTTCTTGGTATCCGAGTCCGAACCATGGGAATGGCATGGGCTCGCACACGTCTGCAGACGGTGGCGAACTGTCATGTTCAGCTCGCCCTACCACCTAAAATTACAGGTTGTCTACACGTACAACAAGCCAGCTCGGGCCCGGGAGAACCTCAATTGTTGGCCGGATTTGCCGCTCTCCCTACCGTATCCCATATCATACCGAGACCTCTTTTCTCAAACAGACGAGGAGAACGTCATCGCCGCCCTCAAACACCCCGACCGCATATGCGAAATCGGTCTCCCAATAACACTTCCACTTTTCGAAAAGCTGGCTCCGTTGATGCGGGACACCTTCCCGATGCTTGAAACTCTTGAACTCGCATTACCCGACGAATTCGTCGTTCCTAACACGTTTTTGGGGGGATCCGCTCCTCAGTTACGCAGTATCTTCTTGTGTGGTGATGCTCCCTTCCCAACATTGCCACAGTTCCTTTTGACCGCCCCTGCCCTAGTCTCCTTTCGGCTCTACACGTGGCCCACTGAGGGATACCCCTCACCAGATGCCTTAGTCGCAGGCCTTAACGCAAAGCCCAAACTCGAGACTCTTCACATTGAATGGTGTTTTCCCAGTCCAGGCCAGCAAAGTCCGCCTCCCCCATACCCGCAAACTCGTGTTGCTCTCCCTGCCCTCACCACATTTCGATTCAAGGGTGACAACGAGTACCTCATAGATCTCATCGCCAGGATTGAAACCCCCAATTTAGAGCAGCTCTTTGTGACATCGTTCGACCACCGCACATTTGACTTCCCACGATTGGCTGGGTTTATCGGCCGCACAAAGCATCTGGCGTCGTCGCCTCATCGAACGTCCATCAGGTTCTGGAGACGCAGTTGCACCGTCACTCATTATTTCGCGCCACCTTTTTTGAACCGAATGTTCCAGCTGACAATCTCGTGTGACGGGTTCATGGGGCATATAGAACCATTAACCCACGCATGCAGAAAACTATCGCAGCTCCTTTCCAACGTGGAACGGCTCGATATCGAGGCACGCGAAGTGTTATCAGACTGGCGTGGCAAACCAGACACCGTGCAGTGGCTGAAGTGGCTGGAACTGTTCTCCCTGTTCGGTGCGGTGCGGATGCTCGAGCTGATTGGCGTTCTGATTCCATTTGCTACCTCCGCTCTGGAGCAGTCTAGTAACATGGGGTACGAGGCAGTATTACCATTCTTGCAGGATCTCCACATGAGATGTCCCGACTCTTCTGTTCCACAAATGGAGTCATTCCTTGCCTTTCGACGGCGCTCCGGTCGCGACATTTCCATCCACCATACTATCGCGAACATGGAGATTCAAAGTTTTCATTAAATCACAAATAGAAAAACATTGACAACACCTTTTGGCAATTGGATTTTCGGGGTCATCGTGATAATATATGCACTAGCCCCCTGAAGTATCATCTCGGTAAAGGTGGTCGCCAGTGGGTGGTTGTGTCCGAAGAAAACCGATTGTGAGTCATTGAAAAATTGGAAGTTTCAAAACTTTCATCACGGGCTGTAACACTGACTCATATAGCCATAGTAGAGCCAAGGACAGCGACCTCAATGACAGACTTTGCAATCTGATGGGAGTCGAGGGCGAATTGTGACGCAAATTCAGTCTTTTGTCTGTATCTACCCTCCCACTGCCCTGAATGCTCTATAATTGTATATGATGATTGAATGGCATGCATAGATGATAATCACAGTACTGTGTTGAGAGATGTCTAATCCCGAGACTATTTTAATCAAATTTAGAGCCTTTCCTAGTAATATCAGCTGCTAATCAGCAAGATCACAAAGCAAGCACGATAAGATTTCTTTATATCTTTTGGGATCTATAATTGGGTGATTTATGTGTGATATATCCAACCAAAGAATTAAAACGCGATGATACAGCAGCATAAGACCGAACACAACGTTGGCACAAGTGGAAGCGAGCGAGAGATGAGGGACCGAGGGGGTGCTGAAGCTGAGGGAAACTGAGCGGCGGGGTGACTGTTGGGCATAGGTATACATGTACTTTCCGAGTCCAGAATCATGATTACATTTTTCTCAGCGCACATCGCGTCCTTATATACTTCAGCAAGAGGGAAGTAAGTCCTCTGAGCACTATGAAGTGACTCTCGGGCATTGAAGGTGGCTCAGTAAAGTAATTGCGTGGGGAGCGCAGACGTGAAATGAGTGAAGTACGACATTGAGGTGGTGGTCGTGATGGGAAAAGAGATGGTGAATGACCAATCGCAGGCACGGACGACGCAAGGACAGGGTGAGGCGCTCGGCTCTCGGTACCATGCTGCCCAGATTAGATAAAATATCTGTAATGGGATCAATAACGCATGGGCCCCTTTTGGGAAATGAGAAAGTGAATGAATGGCTCCCTTGCGAGCCCGATTATCTCCCGATACCTGAGGCCCACGCTGAACGCGACCTTGCCCTATGTCCTACTCCAAGGCGGGAGCGCTATTCCTCATCCTCCTCGGGAGCCCCTAGACCGCCTACATTTGTAGATTTCATCAAGAATGGCAAAGATCAACTAATTTTTTGTGGCGATCTCTTGAAAGACATCACTTCGAAACTCTCTGTTTTTTGACATTTTGTAACCCATAATACGTGATAGTAGTGGAAGTAGGCAAGGGCACCCATATTTTCTCCTCCTAGTGTCATAAAGAAGACTTTTCGGCCATGAAGGGCGTCATTTTTGACTTTCGGTAGGTCAATTTCGAGGAAATCGGGGTCACGGTCGTTGTAGACGCCGGCATGACGCGGCGCCAGTCGGGCACCATCCGAACGAGCACAACTGTGCCTTATCACGGCGTTGCATCTTGGCTTCCGAGTCATTGTCGGTCTCGTCATTCTCGCCGCCTGTCGCCTCCCCACTGATAACTGCCCCTGCCCTCCTCTATCCCTCCCACAAGTCCGACGTAGAGACACATAAGGTATACTCTGGTGAGTTCTCAACGAGGACCGAGTCATGACACCAAATATTCATGCATTCATGTGGCCATCCAACAAAAACACTTATCGGCTCTGCTGGTGGCAGTCATACATCCGAAACCAACCTCGCTAGGATAGCGATGCTCTCGTCAATACCCAAAAAAGGTACAAAAATGCATATACTGTATCATTCATGGCGCGTGTTGATGTTCCTATTATGACCCCTGTCATGATGGAAGCAGGTCTATGTACGTCAATAGATATGCTCCCGGACGATGTCCTTTTGGAAATATTCGATCACCACCGACTTGATGCCAAGGTCCTCTTCTGGTTATCCGGACCATGGAAATGGCACAGGCTCGCGCACGTCTGCAGACGATGGCGAACTGTCATATTCAGCTCGCCCCACCGCCTAAAATTACAGCTGGTCTACACGTACAACAAGCCAGCCCGGAAGAACCTCGATTGTTGGCCGGACTTGCCCCTCTCCATACGGTACCCCGGATTACCCCAATACCGGTTTTCTCAAACAGACGAGGAGAACGTCATCGCCGCCCTCGAACACCCCGACCGCATATGCGAAATCGGTCTCTCTATGACACTTCGACTTTTCGAAAAGCTGGCTCCGTTGATGCGGGTCCCCTTCCCAATACTTGAAACTCTTGAACTCACATTGCCCTACGGATTTGTCGTTCCTAGCACATTTTTGGGCGGATCCGCTCCTCAATTACGCAGTATCTACTTGTGTGGTGCTCCCTTCCCAGCATTATCACAGTTCCTTTCGATCGCTCCTTGCCTAGTCTCCTTTCAGCTCTTCGCGTGGTCCATGGAGGGATACCTCTCAACAGATGCCTTAGTCGCATGCCTTAACGCAAAGCCCAAACTCGAGATCCTTGACATTGAATGGGGTCTTTTCAGTCCAGGCCAACAGAGTCTGCCTGCTCCATACCCGCAAACTCGTATCGCTCTCCCTGCCCTCACCGAATTTCGATTCAGGGGTGACGGTGAGTACCTCAAGGACCTTATCGTCAGGATCGACACCCCCAACTTAGAGCAGTTCTTCGTGACATTGTTCAACCACCGCACATTCGACTTCTCACGATTAGCCGAGTTTATCGGTCACACAAAGCATCTGATGTCGTCGCCTCATCGAACGTATATTAGGCTCTGGAGGCGTAGTTGCGCCATCACTCATTATTTCGCTCCGGGCCGAATATTCAAGCTGAAAATCTGGTGTGACGAGTCCACGGGCCATATAAAACAATTAACCCACGCATGCCGACAACTATCCCAGCTCCTTTCCAACGTGGAACGGCTCGACATCGAGGGCAGCGATGTGCTATCGGACTGGCGCGACAAACCGGACACCGTGCTGTGGCTGGAGTGGCTGGAATTGTTCTCCCTGTTCGGTGCGGTGCGGATGCTCGAGCTGATTGGCGTTCTGATTCCATTTGCTGCCTCTGCTCTGGAGCAGTCCAGTAACATAGGCTATGAGGCAGTATTACCGTTCTTGCAGGATCTCCACATGAGATGTCCCGACTCTTCTGCTCCACGACTCGAGTCATTCCTTGCCTTCCGACGGCGCTCCGGTCGCGCCGTATCCACCCACTACACGGGAGCGGGAGACAATGACCATGATCCCTGAAGCAGTGATCGGGAACAGGCCATCCGTCACGGATGTTGTCGCTCATTCCTTCTTTCTTCAACTTCCATCACCGTTGCAAGTGCCGGCACCCCAATGCGAGGCAATGGCACCATCCCCCAATCGTACCACGTCCCGCCGTCATCGCCTTCGCGTCGAGTGTGACCCTGACTCCGCCGCCACCGCCTCCCGCCAGTCAACACACCCACCTTTCCTTCTTTGTCAATCCTGTCCTCTCTCCTTACTGCACACCTGTAGGAACAAGCTTTGTATATGACTATCAGTACCTACAGGAAAAATATTAATTCCTTCTGCCCTCTTCTCTGTGTCTTCGCCACGCACCGTCGCTCTCTCGTGTCCTGCACTGACCCGCCGTGATCTTCTCTTCGTTCCCGTCCCATCCTTTCCCTCATCTTTTTAGATCCTGACTTCACTTGGCCGATACAAACGCGCCGCCATCATGCACGTACCCCGCAGCGGCCATACACCATGCTTAATGCGTTTCCTTAGTTACTTATTCCTCGGATACGTACTTAGTCATCATTTACATCCGAAATGTAACGTCTGTAACAAGTCTACTGAGTCTCATCTTCCAGCTGGAGGCTGGAGCTGGTCGCGCACCCGCGCTAGATGCTATGCTCCCAAGTAGTTCCGAGCACAGGCCGTATCTCTGATATTGCTGTATGTCCGCACTAAAGCAATGGCGTTACTAGCCCCTCGTTCCAGTGTACAGTGGCAGTACTGTACTGTGGCAGTGCACGGTCCCTACCAGCATCACGTGATGTGTATACAGCGAACTTCGCTGATGACAACTTACGCCCGAACTTTCGAAAATGCGTGATGGTGTTTTCCGCTTAACTGCTGTAACCTACCAACCTTCTTCCCGCCACTGTCTCCACGCTATCCTGTGGATCCCCGGACCTCGTGAGACTTTATCGACACAAAGGTTCAGATGTGTGACATTGGTGGAAGGCATATGTTGTCTCTAGTATTGTATATGATGCATGATGGTTGGAAGAACGGAGCTGGTAAGGTGGGGAGAGGCCCGGAGGGTAGGGTTGGTGCTACAGTATGACTTGGGTCGGAGAGCAAGAGAATCACGGAGGGGCATCTTAGCCGCATCTAGGAAGCTTCGCTTCTTAGGTCTTACGATTAAATAATCACCCTTGATATATGAATGAGAGTGTGGACGTTTGTGAAGTGGTTGTGGTAGGATATATGATAGCCTCGTATGACCTCTAGCTTGCCAGAGGAACTTGAACTCACGATGCCACCGCATCACCGATCCACCGCAGGGGGCTACCAGGGATGTTTGACGCCCGGACCTATTCCAGTCTTCCAGTCGCAGTTACTCCTCTTGGTGTCGTAAAGAATAACATTAGTCTATGAAGGGCATTGTTTTTGACTCGGTACGGTCAATTTCGAGAACATCGGCATCATGGCAGGCCGCGGCGCTATCATAGTTGGGCGCGGGGCGCCAAGAAACTGCTGTGTGCCTGTGCCGTTATCACCTTGCCGCGTTGCATCTTGGCATCCAAGTCATCTCGGTCTCATCATTTGTTGCCTCCTCAGTAACAACCACTCTCCATCCTCCCCATAAGTCCAACATAGACATACATAAGGTGTACTCTGGTGAGTTCCCAACGCGGACTGAATCATGACATCAAATACTCATGGCAGCACCTATCCAACCAAAAAGACTTGTCGGCCCTGCCAGTGGCGGTCATACATCCGACTCGAAACCAACGTTGCTAGGATAGCGATGCTCTCGTCAATACCCAAAAAAGGTACAAAAATGCACATACTGTATCATTCATGGCGCGTGTTGATGTTCCTATTATGATCCCTATTACGATGGAAGCAGGCAGGCTTGGCCTACGTACACCAATGGATATTCTCCCGGACGACGTCCTTTTGGAAATATTCAGCCATCATCGACTCGATGCTGAGGTCTTTTTCTGGTTAGATGGACCATGGAAATGGCACAGGCTCGCGCACGTCTGCAGACGATGGCGAACTGTCATATTCGGCTCGCCTCACCACCTAAAATTACAGCTGGTCTACACGTACAACAAGCCAGCCCGGAAGAACCTCGATTGTTGGCCGGACTTGCCCCTCTCCATACAATACCACGGATTATCCCATTACCGGTTTTCTCAAACAGATGAGGAGAACGTCATCGCCGCCCTCAAACACCCCGGCCGCATATGCGAAATCAATCTCAATCTAACGCGTCCACTATTCAAAAAGCTAGCTCCGTTGATGCGGGACCCCTTCCCGATGCTTGAAACTCTTGTACTCGCATCATCCCAGTGGTTCGTCGTCCCTAACACGTTTTTGGGCGGATCTGCTCC
Source organism: Russula virescens (assembly GCA_003316435.1). Taxonomy (NCBI): domain Eukaryota; kingdom Fungi; phylum Basidiomycota; class Agaricomycetes; order Russulales; family Russulaceae; genus Russula; species Russula virescens. Next base: position 10,260 of record QFEY01001699.1, read on the forward strand.
TCAATTACGCAGTATCTGCTTGAGTGGTACTCGCTTTCCATCATTGTCACAGTTCCTTTCGACTGTGCCTGCCCTAGTCTCCTTTCGACACTTTTCGTTTCCCAGTTTAGGATACCTCTCACCAGATGCCTTGGTCGCAGGCCTTGACGCGAAGCCCAAACTCGAGATCCTTCACATCGATTGGAGTGTTCCCAGTCTACGCCAGCAAGGTCCGCCTGCCCCCTACCCGCAAATCCGTACCCCTTTCCCTGCCCTCACTGAATTTCGATTCAGAGGTGACGGCGAGTACCTCAAAGACCTCATGAACAGGATCGACACCCCCAACGTAGAGCAACTCTTTCTGACAGTGTTCGACCACCACACGTTCGACTTCTCACGATTGGCTGAGTTTATCGGCCGCACAAAGCATCTGACGTCGTCGCCTCATCGAACGTCTATCAGGCTCTGGGGGCATAGTTGCGCTATCACTCATTATTTCGCGCCACCTTTTCCTAGCCGAGTGTTTGAGTTGCAAATCTCGTGTGACGAGTCCACGGGACATATAAAACCATTAACTCATGCATGCAGACAACTATCGCATCTCCTTTCCAACGTGGAACGGCTCGACGTCGAGACACACGAAATGCTATCGGACTGGTTTGACAAACCGGACACCGTGCAGTGGCTGGAGTGGCTAGAATTGTTCTCCCTGTTCGGTGCGGTGCGGATGCTCAAGCTGATCGGCGATCTGATTCCATTTGCTGCCTCTGCTCTGGAGCAGTCTAGCAACATGGGCTACGACGCAGTGTTGCCTTTTTTGCAGGATCTCCACATGAGATGTCTCGACTCTTCTGTTCCACAAATGGAGTCATTCCTAGCCTTCCGACAGCGCTCCGGTTGCGCCGTATCCATCCACTCTGCGGGAGCGGGAGATGAAGGCCATGATCCCTGAAGCAGGGATTGGGATCGGACCACCCGTCACGGATGTTATTGGACACTCGCATTAGATATGTTTGCCTAATTACTTATTCCCCAGATACGTATTTACCTTATCGTCATTCATAACCGAAATGTAACGTCTGTAACAAGTCTAGTGAATCTCACTGATCCGTCAGCTGGCCGTGCCAGATGGATACGTTGTACCGTTTCCTATGCTCCCAAGTAGTTTCAAGCACAGGCGTTCTCTTCGTGGGATATCTGTGTGGGCGCAAAAGTATCAATGCTACTAGCCCCTCGTTCCAGTGCACTATGGCAGTGCACTCTGCCTCGTCGAAGACATGGAGCATGTCTACGGTCCCTCTAGTAGACTGGTATTGCAGTGGTGTTGCACGTGGGGGTCGCGTAGTATTATATATAATACGATACATGCAAGGTGACTCTCATGGGTAATGACGCGTATAATGAACTGCAGGTATGCCCAGATAAGCGTCCAGCGTGCCCTCATTCTTGATCCCCTATTTACGAAGGCGCGATACCGTCGCAGCCTTGCGCGCATGGGCAACTATGACTTTGCCAAAGCTACCCTCGGTACATCATCCCATCCGTGCCTTCCCGCGCACCTCGCGTACCGTCACGTACGCTTTAAGCGCCGAGACTGACACGCACGGGGACAGATTTCCTGACGGTCTTGAAGTAAGATCCCATATCGACCGGGGCGAAAAAAAGTCCTTGGCGAGACGGTCGCCCTCTGGTTCTAACTCGATGATGACGACTTCTGCGGATACGGACGACATGGGCCCGTTGAATAATATCGAGCTCGAATCGGTGTCGGACTGGAGCGGTTAAAACCACGACGGGGGGCGGGATTCCGTGCAGGTTCTATAACCATGATGGCCATAAGTGCGGGCACGACTGCAAGTTTTCGTATGCTCCGACCATATGTTTATGGCTTTCCCACACTTGCGAATTGCAAGTTTGATGTAGCTCGTGGGTGTACTCAAGACAAGACGTACCTGCCGACCGACTGGTAGTAGGAAGACGAGGCAGATGTCATATCCTCCACCAGAATTTGGATGCGTTACATCCCGACGAACACCGAAGTACCTGCTATTCATACCCAGACTCACCGACAAGCATCTCGCATGGGCGATGCATGGTGCTGAGATCGATGAGCTGTCTGGGAATTGGAGGACGTCATCAATAGACATGTTCTGCGAAGCTGTGGGTATCGAGCTGGCATCATCTCATGAGAAGTGGGACTAGCGGGGGTTCGTCCAAGTCTATTCGGTGTCGTGCGTGTAACGTTAGCGCGCGTCTGAAAATTCTCGACTCTTACATAATCTAGAAACAAACAAAGGGACAAATAATAAAGGGCCGCTCTGCCGCGTATTCACATTTCTCTCCCCGTCCCTTTCTTTTCCCCCAACCTCTCTCAAAAACACCCACCGTCCTTCTCCCCTCTCTCCCCCAACTCCCGCACACCTAACACACCATGCATCACGTCTCTTCGAGCTCCTCCCGTGCGCTCCGTCGTGCATCCGCGAAGGCCGCTCGCGCTGTCCTCGCCCGCGGCGCCCACAAGGAAATTAAGTTTTCCAACGAGGGCCGCGCGAGCATCCTCAAAGGCGTTGACGTGCTTGCAAACGCTGTCAGTGTTACGCTTGGACCGAAAGGTTTGTGCTTTCCTCTCCCTGTGCACTTTTCTTGGTGGTGCGATGGTTTTGCTGACGTGTCGCGCGTAGGTCGGAACGTTATCATCGAACAGTCGTTCGGTGGTCCCAAAATCACCAAAGGTGAGACTTGCTTTCTCCTTTCGTGTTTAATCAGTCTTCTGTTGCATATTGTTCCTATTTCGTTCGATCTTGCAGACGTAGTTGCCCACCTAGGGGCGGATTGCCGCATTTTCTTATTTACCCTCGTCTAGGATTTCCATGCTCATTCATGTTCCCCTCCAGATGGTGTCACGGTTGCCAAGGCAATCACGTTGAAGGACAAGTTTGAAAATCTTGGTGCCCGGTACGCAGTTTTATTGTGATGTAAGATAGGAATGAACATCTCAACGTTCGCTTCAGGCTCGTCCAGGACGTCGCACAAAAAACGAATGAGATTGCTGGTGACGGCACCACAACGGCAACCGTTCTTGCCCACGCTATCTACGCCGAGGGTGTTAAGAATGTTGCTGCCGGCTGCAATCCCATGGACCTTCGTCGTGGGTCCCAGGCTGCTGTTGAACGCGTTGTCGAGTTCCTTTCCAAAAATACAAAACCGATCACTACCACTGCGGAGATTGCCCAGGTTGCAACCATTTCCGCCAATGGTGACATCCACGTCGGCAACCTCATTGCGCAGGCCATGGAAAAGGTTGGAAAGCAGGGTGTCATCACCGTGAAGGAGGGAAAGACCATCGAAGACGAGATCGAGATTACCGAAGGCATGCGCTTCGATCGTGGTTTCATCTCTCCATACTTCGTCACCGACGTCAAGGCGCAAAAGGTCGAGTTCGAAAAGCCGTACATCCTTCTGTCGGAGAAGAAAATTTCTCTCCTTCAAGACATCCTGCCTTCGCTCGAAACTGCTGCCCAGGCTCGCCGGCCTCTACTCATTATTGCCGAGGATGTAGATGGCGAGGCCCTCGCTGCTTGTATCCTCAACAAGCTTCGTGGCCAACTTCAGGTCGCTGCCGTCAAGGCACCCGGCTTTGGTGACAATCGCAAGAGTATCCTCGGCGACCTTGCTATCTTGACTGGCGGAACCGTCTTCACAGATGAGCTTGATATTAAGCTCGAGCGGGCTACGGCAGACCTTCTCGGAACAACGGGTTCTGTGACGATCACTAAGGAGGATACCATCGTTCTTAATGGCGAAGGTTCAAAGGATGCCATTCAGTCGCGGTGCGACCAGATCAGCTCGCTCATCGCCGATCCCACAACTAGCGACTACGATCGAACCAAGCTCCAGGAGCGTCTCGCGAAGCTTTCTGGTGGTGTTGCTGTCATCAAGGTTGGCGGTTCCTCCGAGGTGGAGGTTGGCGAGAAGAAGGACCGTTATGATGATGCCCTCAATGCAACGCGCGCTGCCGTGGAGGAGGGTATCCTCCCTGGCGGTGGTGTTGCATTGCTCAAAGCGTCGCTCGCTCTCACGTCTTCTGCACCTGGCACTGCCAATTCATCTTCGACCCCAAGTACCTCCAATCCTGACGTAAAGCCGATCCCGACGGCTAACTTCGACCAAGACCTCGGTGTGTCTATCATTCGTCGTGCCCTGACACGGCCGACGCGTACCATCCTAAACAACGCCGGTGAAGAATCGAGCGTAATTGTCGGCACACTTGCATCACAGTATGGCACACCAGACAAGTTTGCGTGGGGTTATGACGCGAGCAAGGGCGAATACGTCGACATGATCAAGGCGGGTATCGTTGATCCCCTCAAGGTTGTCCGGACTGCCCTCGTAGACGCGGCGGGTGTCGCAAGTTTACTTACAACTAGTGAGGCGAGCATCGTCGACGGTGAAGAAGAAAAACCAGCAGGTGGTCCAGGAATGGGCGGCATGGGCGGTATGGGTGGTATGGGTGGCTTCTGAAGTACGTCGTCGGAGAACTCCCGTACAGTTTGAGTTACACACATATTCTCTTTATGCTCTATACTACTGACACTTGAAGCCCCGTTCGTTGGGAAATATGTCCCATTTACTTCCCCCCTCGCCACATCAATCCCCTGCATATGACAAAGTAATTTACATGCATGCTTAGTCACGTATTCGTAGAATCATCATCATCACCACTCATCAATTTCATCCTCGAGCCTGTGCAGTTGGGTAGCTTTATGGAGCTGAGTGCCGATGTGCCGCATCGCGAGCCCACTAGAGATGTATTGTTCTGGTAGGCAACGCAATGTTCAGGATGGAGTGGGCTAAGGCGTCGTAGGTGGCGAATTTATCCCCGCGCAGAAGTGAGTATTCCTGTGGGCTCTTTGGGCACCTGATCCTGCAACTTGCAGGGATTCGTGCAAGCCCGCGGCTTGTTCCATAAACCCCTCATTGGGTTCCGGTCCCAGTACTCATTTTCGACTTTTACTCCACCTGTTGGAGAGTACTATTATTTGTAACCACCTGGAGAAGTCTCTCAATATTGTACTGTGGCGAATATTCGGACGTCGAACGCGGCAGAGTCCGAATATATGCAGGATCACGTGGCCAACGTTATCCGAGTGATTGGTGACAGGCTTTGGCACTACGTTCAAGTACCAATTGCTGACGCAGAACAGCGACGATTATATTTCGAAGTTTAAAGGACACGAGGGTCTGCTTTCGAAAAAAAGAAAAAGGTAAGTCTTGAGACCAAGCTTAAGCGCAACAGCGAAGGCGAAAGAAAAGCAACTTGCCAACTACGTGCAAGGGCAAGTGGAATGGTGCCGTATGCCTGGTAGACTCTTCTAGAGCGTGCGCGATACCAACGGCTGGATACCCACCTAAGCACTTCACAATTGAAAGTCCCGCACCCTCCTGAAGGAACAGATTAGTTGAGGCTAGCATCAGGAAAAACCTCCCGCATTAGCGAGAGGTAACTGGCTCTAGCGAACACTAGCGAGCACTAGCGAGAGATGGTTGACACCTTTGCCGAGAAAATTACATCCTTATCCGGGAATTATCTCTCGCTAGCGCAGATTAGCCCGGGGGGTTTTCCCCGATGCCGACTCACTACCTCGAGGCTTCGGACTCGCTGCGCGATAATGACCTTGGATTATCCACTCCGCTGGACATGAGCGGGGATATTCGTCAAACAAATGGGGCATTTGTTGCGCCCGTCAGTCACTTGACACACAAAAGATCTTTGAGTGATAACGCAGTTGAAATTGCTTCGCCTAGTATGGGAGGCGGCTGATGTCTGAGAGTGTGAGAGATGATGCGCGCTGAGCCCTTGGTCAGGACTCAGGAGATGCGATTGATGTTATACGTGGCGGTGAAGGGGGACGCCCTGTCCGGGAAATGAATTGGGACAGTTGGGGTATGTCCAGGGCAGATTCGCCGTTGTAAGATACTACGGTGAGAATGCTTGATTATAGCTTGACCAAACCTGAACGCCATCCTCGTCCTTACTCACTCCTTAGAAGACAGGGAGTGGCCTGCCCTCGGTGCCCTGTACTGGAGGATAGCAAGGTGTAAAAACCATTCAATGGTAAGAGAATACGACAAGGATGTCACCCTAGAGACCCTCAATTGTAACAGGTTAACCAACCATCACCACCTTGGTTGGCCAATGTCGGTTGTGCGGATCGATGACTTGCCCGGCCCGCCACTGGGCCACCTTGAAGTTCATCACCTCGGCATCTCCCGGCGGAGGTGAAACATAAAAAGTCACGACTCTCGCCGAAACTCGTCCTCCATCAACAGACGTCTATCATATATGATATATATGATACATTGTTCGTATGATGGGATGACCCTGAGATCAAAGACATTTCTGTGCGTCTCCCAGTTGTGTCCACTAACACTAGCAAGATTTCCCCCACCCTCATCGACCCAGCGGACTTCCTCCGTAGTATGCCCAGTAGGACAAAGTAAGTTACATGTACGCTCAACTGAATGACCGTGTCTAGCCGTCATGTGGCGTGCGTGAATTCGAGCTGCGCAGCCGCTTGGGTCACGGGTACTGATTGTATCGCCACCGTGATTATGATGATCACCGTCCGGGTCGGTGTAGAGGACTTCAAGTATAAAACGTACCGAGTAAAGGGGAAAAATAGTTCCCCTTATTCTAGATTTTACGCCGCCGATCGCGCCCGTCGTCCACATTAGGGTGAGTGGACCGTCGTTTTACACCTTTCCGGGCGAGGTCATTGACCACACTTTGCAACGCACTTTCTATCGCCATTTGACCTCTAAGCAAGCATGAGAATGCACTGTCAGTGCTTGGGACCATAGGTTTCTGAGAACCGTGGGGATTGAATTGATAACCGACTGTCGTACATTCAATTTCTTGGCATTCCTCGATCGAAGAAAGGAAGGTCGTCGACCTGCCTCGATCATCGTTACTGCAGCACCTTTCCATCCGTGATGCGATCATCCCTGGGCTTCATGTAAAGGTTGATTCGTACCTCTATCATCTTTCTTGTGATGGCCTTCGCAGCCCGTTAGTATGCCCTGGTCCCTTGGCCCATCGTCTCCTCGACCTACAGGCCATTCCGCCACCCGGGTCAGCTAATTCTAGTTCCGTGTTGCCCGCCACACAGGGATATTCGAAAAGTTTCGTGTTTGTATTCTGAAACGGCTCAAAAAGATGTGGGCTCTTCCATTGCATATACGACGTGGACATGGTCTAGAATGTACTCCTTGAAACTGAGGACCGGATTGGTTGCGCTACTCTAATTACTCGGATGAGACTCAATTGGCCGATTTACAAATCTGACAAGTACGGGCCTCACGGCCTCACGAAGCGCTTGTGGCGTGATGTAAACCCTGACTCGTACGAACCTGACAAGCACGCATTGGCACCGACTTGACATGATAATAAAAGGTATCCGGGGTCCTCCCTGGCATTATTAATCCAAAAGTGGCCGCCAATTGATCAGTAAATGGTATAGATTATGTCAAGTGTGGGAACTCAGAATTTCCCGCAATTCATTTGGTGTGAAAGCAGGTTCATGGAAGGCCATCATCTCCACATAAAATCAGCGGGATCGTTCACGGGACCGTAGAGTCCACAGGGCGAGGGTGAGTACGTAGGCTAATACATGGTATTTCTGATGAGAGCGGGCTGACCCTGCAGTATCTTCTGACTTCATTTAAGTGATTCCTTCCGACTTGGGAATTTGTCTTTGCGATTTGGTGGCGCCATTGAAGGCTCCCGGGGATATACAGGCAAAAATGTTTTTCACCGGAAAGGGCGCAATCTGGCATGGCAACTTTTTCTGCACCCACGGACAGTAACGAACTGGTGCTGATAGTATTGCCGGAATTCTGCTCACCTTTTCGTCGCAATTGCGGCTACGGCTCGCCGTTCTAGCGGTGGAAAGACTAAACATCTTATGAGACACTCGCTTTGATGACGCCATATCACCCAATTTCATATAAAGTTCTTCGCAGAATATGTCGACTTCTTACCTCGTTCTCGCATCCGTTAGCCGGATCGGTGGGAATCTGGTAAGGAAAGATAATTTAGCCCTCCCGAGCCTCAGGTAGACGTACCTTGATCCACGAATCACTGTACCGGAACACCACTCACTCTCTCACGCGTTCTCCTCCTGCAGTACACCGATCAAACCCTCCAGCATTCGACCCTGCATCCTCCCATTTCCTGGTGCGACTAATGCACTCGCCAAACCCTAAGCTCTACGATAGCGTCGATATGCAGCACCAGCCCCTAAGGCCACTGACATAGGAACAGATTCTTACTACGTTCGCCACACATTGACGTACTAAATGGTACACCGGTCACCGTAAATACCCAGCATTGCCTGGGGTGTACGTGGAGCCCCGACTCGGAGGCGCACGCTAATCCATTTTTTTCTATATAGACAACAAGACCCAACAAGATCTGCAAGTCGACGAAGCCCAGAGAGCAGGGGATTTTCTCAGGCTCGCCAGGGGTCTCGGTTACTTTTTGTACTCTTACTGATGTCCTCCTTACGCGTTATCTCCACGAGGACACGCAGGGCTGGGTCTGGGGGCATGGCTAGGTAGCCCAGGCAACCATGAGAACAATCTCTGAGGAGTGTAGGGACTCCAAAAACGCTCTCAGTGCGTCCCAAAACTAGCCATGATAATGCGTCGCTCGATGCAGTACGCTTTGCCACAACAAACGAATGCGAATAGGAATTCCCTCGTTGCATTGGTGATACTGACACGAAGATTTTCGAGGCAGGTGTGACAAAATGGTAGGTCCGTCCCCCAGCGTGTCCAAGGAATAGACAAAAAAGAGGAGCATGAAAGAGGGTTTGAGAGGCGTGCGAGGTTGGTAATGATCGGCGGGAAGGCGGCCGCCGGAAGAGAAGCGACGGCTGGGAATCATGCCGCGGCTTTAGGCTAAGGTCGATCAACACAAGAAGCACAGTCTATGGGGCTCTGATCACTTGACTCGACTGTAGAGAGAAATGCTTGTCAATGAACACCTCAACTAGCGGTCTACCATTCAGTTTCTCCGGGGGTCAGAGACCGCAATACAGAGGGAAAAGCCAACCAGCTCTTGAACCAGCTTGAACACTGCTTGCGGCCCAACGAGCGATGCTTGTAGAGTGGATGAAAGAGAAAGCGAGGATTTTCGCTAACTGGTTCTGCGTCCAGCGCAGTGGGTAACATGCAGAATACAAGGCGGGAAAGGTCTAGTGAGGTACTACCGCACCAACTGACGAGACCCCAAAGAATCGACTTAGCAAGTAGCGAACGGTCCGGTCCGGTCCGGCAAGGCGTAATTGTGCGCGCTTGATGACAGGGTCGAGGATCGAGATCGTGGAGGGGTAGACTCGGTGTTTTGAAGATGACGGGACCGAGACTAGAGTCGCCGTTGAGTTCATCTACGAGATATTTCTCATGGGGTGGGAAATTAGTGACAGTACTTGGTGAGGCGTATAGCCCCCAGGCCGCCAGGGCGACTTCGACTTCGAAGACCTGTGTCAGATCGGCCATGGAACAGCGATAATGAGGCATCATCGAGGAATCGATGAAGGGCCGAATGATACATCATCAAACTTAGCTGTGTCCTTGATGGCGCGCAAGTCAAGAATGGTATAGGGACGCGGGCATTAGGATGTACTCCGATTCCCTGCAGACTGAAAACAGTATTGGCCGTTCTTCCTTCGGATGCAATTTGATACGTCGGACGGGCGTATTATTATCTGACAAGTCACAGACCAACCCTACCAGTGTGGCGTTGCGGTGGCGCAACTTTTTTTTGACATGAGCCCTGAGTTTGTACGAACATGGCGAAGACAGACAAGAAACCAGTGAAACATATTGCTGTGTTTAGGCACCGATTATGAACTTGATAATCAAAGATGCCTGGGGTCCTCTCGCCGTGATCAAACCGCACCTTGATGGTCCTTGAACATTCAATTTATTCACCATCAGTGAAAAACGAGCCGACGCACCGATGTCCACTAGTTGTGAGAACACAAAGGTTCCGCAATTCAGTAAAAGTCGTTGGGATCAGACGACTATCGCCTCCACAAGAAATCAGTGGAACAATTCCGGAACCGTGGTGTGTCCCCAAACATCAAAATTACCTTATCTAGCCGATTGATACAGCGGGCGGGCGGCTCCGCGGACCCCCACAGCCTTGGCTTACGTGATGTGTTTCGACTCAAAGCTCTGGATTTGCTATCTGCGCCTTGCGCGGTTTGCTAGCATCGCGGGCTCTGGGGATCGTTTCTTGAATGCATTTATATATAGATTGTGAACAACGATGTGTAACCTGTATGATACCGGGATTGCCAAGGCCTCGGGGCCCGGGCATTGGGACTTCGGACGGGCCGATAAGCACGCACCCCAATTCAGCGCCCATGTCCCTGAACAAAGTACTCCATATCAAGTAATGCACAGTTGCTAAGCGCTGAGGATCTGATGCAATCGCCTCGATGTTTTTCTATTGCCACCTCCATGTTTGGCATCGACGATTCCCAACTGGTTGCAGTTAATTTGCATTCCGGCGTTTCTATCCTCAAACTCTCTTAGTGATGAACGAAGCCGGGAGCCCTGACGTTGCTTGGGCGTCCTACGTGCTCGCGGGTATAAATCCCAGCGAACTGCCCCGTTTTATTTTCCACATCCCTCCGACATCTCCTCATCCTTTGGCGAACTCGGGTTTGTGATTTGAAAACTAGGTGTCCACACTCTTCCATTTTCTCCCCACCTGCTCTCCACATAGAAGGATGAACGCACACAAAGGCGTCAATGGGACTACCTGTAATCTTCAACAGTATCATGCGGCCCTCCCCACGCTTGACGATCCGGATCCCTTGATGACATGCTTAACAAACGGAGATAGTATTGGCATGATTGTGAGCATCCGACACACACACACTCTCTCCCTTGTGGCTCATCCAGCGTACAGATTGCAACTGCAGGAGGGTTTCTGAGCATCGTTTGTATTTTCGCCGTCTATCTATGGATCATCGTAAGCCCGAACCTCCCTTGCATACGTCCATCCTGTTTGACGAGACGTTGCATAGCGCAACTATCTATGGTACAAGAAGAATGTCCCGAAGCGTGACTGGAGGCTGTTTGACCGGCCATTTGACATCTATATGGTCTGTCTAATGTTTCCCTGTTGCTATTTAATTCGATTCATTTTGGTTTGCACTTTTAGTTGGCCCTTCTCTCTTTCGACATCTGGCAGGCCATGGGTGGTATCCTCAATGTCCGATGGATTCACAACGGCATTGTTGCGACTGGACCATACTGCACGGCACAAGGCGTGATTCAGCAATTTGGCGAAGTCGGAGTTGGTTTGAGCACCCTGGTTCGTTTCATTCTCTTTATGTCTTTGGACCTAAGAGCAACGACTGACACTCATATCACCAGATTCTCGCCGTCCATACGTTCGTGTCCGCTCTGTGGCGAGTAGGATTGAAAGCACGCCGCTTTGCTGTTTTCCTGGTCTTCCTTGTATTCTGTTTTGTTACGCTCTGGGTTAGCGTTGGCGCTAGCACTCACAAGAATTATGAAATCCCTACACCTGTGAGTTATTCCTGTCCTCCCTTTGTCGCACTTGGCTCTCATCACTGACATGAATTGTCTAGTTCTGGTGCTGGATTAGCCCTCGGTTTGCAGGCGAGCGTCTAGGCGGCGAATACGTCTTCCTTTGGCTGGCGCTATTTACTTCGGTGCTGCTCTACATCCCATTGTACTTTTGGTCGGAAGGTCGTCTGTCGGTCGACGAACAGAAGTGGTACAAGTTCCACATGGCCGCTCCAAAACAAAGGGCCAGGTCGGAGTACGCACAGAGGCGGGCCGCGCGACGCATGCTTTTGTAAGTTTTTACGTATCATCTTTCGAGTTGTGAACCCATCGCTCACGGTCAATTGACATTCAGTTACCCCCTTGCGTATACCTTCGTAGTCCTTCCCCTCTCGGTCGCGCGCTGGTCCCTATACGATCATATCAAATTCCCGAAGGCGGCCACATTTTTTGCCGTCACGACGTGGAATCTCTCAGGCGCCATCAATGTCCTCTTGCTCGTCCTGATCAGGCCCCAACTTCTCCTCTTGACCCGTCCAGAGTGCAAGGTGAGCGTGCACGTCGGGATCGAAACGGAGATAACCACCGGGACGCCCAAGACACCCAAGACACCGGGGAGTTTCAATTCCGAAACGGCGCTCTGTCCCGCGAAGGAAATCAAGGAATGCATCGTCGTCCTCGATCCTGAGTCCCCACCGGCGCCTTCCTTGTACTCTCAGGCCGAGTCCGCGTGATCAATGACCTAATATATTGCTATCTGTTTCACAAACTATCTTCTCGGATCCGGATGTATCGTTCTTTTCTTGGACAATTCCTTTCATTGGGTTTGGTTCTCGCTACATGTGTTGTCTCTAATTCTCTTCTTTCTGTATTGTCCACCTGTCTGAATCCGGAGCCACCACTTTATTTATCACTCGCAGCCATACTACCCCCGGTCATACTAAAATCCAAACCTTCCCCCTACATCTGCTGACCAAAGATCACTTATTGTCTATGGCTGAAAATTTCGCCATCGTTCAGTTTAGTTCTGACGTCCTCCGCCTTCTCCCCCTTCTGTATTCGCTTAGTTTATAGGATTAGGCATCGCTTACTCTTTAAATGCGTGCTCGTGTATTTAACGGCTATGTACTAGTAGCTCGTCTGTAAGAAAAGAGCAACTTTCAGAAAGTCATCTCGAATTGATTCGGAGTCTGGTCCAAGGCAAGCCTCGATACCACGAAAATCACGGGCGAATTGGAGTGCTGCTACGGCTTCGTCGGAGTGCGCGCCAACCATTACGCCACAGGAACGGCGTCTACCAACACTCTTCCTTCCCCGCTCTTCCTCCACAGAGTCCTTTGCCGTCGGCAAATCCCGACACCGCCTCTCATTAAACAAGTAGTATATTGCAGGACCATGCGCCCTCCATCACTGCCTCTCCTCCCCATCAATTCCCTTTCATTCTTCTCGCGATTTCCTTTTCCTGACAGATCTGCAGAAACGTTCGAATAGTTTCCAAGGCCGCCCAGGTTTCTAGTTTCTAGTGGTGTCCGTTCGTTTCCTTGGCTTCGACGGCCGTCCGGTTCCCATGCCATGTAGATATGTGAGGTTTCTAGAAAACGAGGTATGGACCAGGGTTCTCAGGTTCCCCGAGTGCCAGTTTTTTTTAGGCTTCCAGTGGTTTGTTCCTGGAACACTCCTGCTGTTTACTGAGGCCTTCCATTCATTGCTTATAGACATTGACGGCCCTGTGTTAGCTGGGATAGGTGCATCATCGGGGTTTCTATTGGCCCCATCATTCTCTCAAGAAAATGAGGATGAGTGGATCCGCACACAACAAACACTGCGAAAGAAGGCATGCGGAAAGACTTTGTTGACGATGATTTGACGAGCGGAACGGCCGTCGTTTTCGCATCTGCCGTCGTTGGGCCTCCGTTTCTTCCACAGTTCCCGACCGGCACGGTACGATCTTCCCCATATAGTACTAAGTTACCCGTACCCGGATATGGGTCGACCGCTGAGCCGGCGTGCGTGCGGTGATAACGAGCTGATGCATCTGACCGATTTGTTGCGAAGATTGATATGGGCGCCGGCGAGAGCGACAAGAGCGGAAAGTAGCGGATCGGGAGGATACGGACTAACGCAGGCAAGAACCCCGGAAGCAGCACGGGATACCACACTTGCAGACTGTTCTCGAGCACATGCGACGTCGGTGGCCGACTTCTTATTTCCAACTCCACTGTAGTTGTAGGTCTTGCACACCAGGCTCCAAGTAGTCAAACCTATTACTGGTATGGCGTGTCTTCCGTATCTGTCGGCCCGGCGGAAATCGCTGCGAACTTAGGTCACCTGCGCTTGTCCTTAGCCCAAGGGTTAGCCATTCTGCGCTGGCCATGCATGGAGTTAGTAACCTGCAGGTGTGGATGTGAAGTACTTGTGACATTGACAGGTATTCCAGAGGATGGGCGATATGTGGCACTGTCATCGGCCCGGGAGATTCCCGGTACGGTTTAATTTACAACCTGAAGCATCATCACATTTGCTGTGTGATCTACTGGCACTACTGTCATTTCTATCATTTGAAGCCCAGCCAGTTCTTAGGAAATATGTCCCATCTACTTCGTAATTTACTAGCATCCCCCTTCCCCACGTCGATCTCCTGCATGTGACAAAGTAATTTACCTACAGGTTCCGTTAAGTGTTCATTCTATCACCACTCATCAATTATATCCTACACGTCTGCGAACCCATAGCTATAGAGCTGCGTGTCGTTTCACCGCCTTACGAGTTCGATGAGGATTGATTGGCCTGCTAGTCGACGCAACGCTTGGGATAAGGGATTCTGCCACTTCGTGATATTGCAGTGTGGCCTTGATAAGCTCTTATCGATCTAATTGGTGTGGGTTTATGTCCACGCGGAGGTGAGTGTCGAACGGGACGCGCGTGAATTTTATGTTTTACGGGTATCCTGCTACGAGCAAGAGAGCTTCGTACAAGCCGGCATCCTTTTTTTTGTGAGTTACTATTGGGTTTTCGCGCCCATGCTACTTTTTCCGTTATTTGTTTCTTCCACCCTACTTGATGTTTGTGCCATTTTCGTCATTTCTATGTATTTTTTATCCACTATCCCATGTGCGCAGGCCATGCTGGTCCGAGTCAAATGGTTACATGCCCTTTCTCACGACGATTCAATGTAGCGTTGAGAATCGGCACCAACCAGTAATTTGAACGTCAGAAGGTGTCACTCTTACAGTAAGGACCAATAGTTCACGTAAGATATGCGATGATGTTATTAGAGGACGAAAACAAGGGTCTACCTTCGAAGCCAAAAAAAAGGTCGAGTCTCGAGATCGAACGCAATGGCGAAGACGAAAGAAAACCCATACGTACAGTTAGTTGACTGACGAACGGACAATGGATTACTGTAATTACCTGTCGTTCCCGAGGCGCGTCCTACCGTCAATAATACCTATTGAGTGCGATTAGGGGTTGACCATTGCGCTGGTGCACGGCGAAGAAAGACTCCGAGGCAATACTGTGATTGCACTGTGCCCAGCCCGAGGGTTGAAAGTCATGGGCCAGGGAGGAGGCGCTGGCAGCACCTCCTGATTGAACCATGCCGGTCCTCCTGAATGGTCTAAGTAAGGCCTAATTGGCTGCTGCCATCGTATCGCCTGATCTTCCGAGTGGAAATGGAGGACGTGCATGAATAGTGCCTTGTTGTTAACCGGTTTCACTGCTGTCGAACAGGAGCGGAGATAGTCGTCCATGAAACACTACGCCTGCCAGTCCATTAGCATCCAACTGTCTTTCACTAATAATACCAACGAAATTTCCTTCCTGTGGGAGGTGACTGGTTTATGATGTCTTGACGGATGGCGAGCCTTTCACCGGAAAATACGATGGATATAATACAAGGCAGCGAGGCCGGATGTTCGGTCAAAGTGAACTGGGGTTAGGGTATGCCCAAGACAGGAATTATCGTTAGATACAGATAGAGAGAGATTCCCAAGAGGGGCGTCGATCCTGGAAACAGGTTTCATGTACTCACTATAAGCTATGAAAGCGAATACGATGAGAGCATGGAGGGCTTTATGATGCTGAGTAGACAGAATTATGTAGGCAACTGAGCGCTTCTGCTCTTTTCTCTGCGGACCTGCGCATGAAAACTAGCGGTGACCTTAGCATAAGAAGCCGTTCAGCTAGGCGATTGTGAACAAGGTAGCAGGAGTACTGAAGTAAGCTTTGGAGCCTTGGCTGGTGAAGCTGGAGCGCGCGACAGATAGTGATGTCGAGGACAAGCAATGAAGTGACTACCAGAACAAGAACAAGGAACAACGATAGGGACGGGTAAGTATGTTCGCCTCAACAACTCTCGCGTTGGGAACGACACTGATGTCTCTGCTGTATTGTCCGTGGCACTTGAGCGAGGGGTGGCAATGACGAGTGAGAAAGGATCGAGCTAAACTACGATAGTCTGAGCCGAATTGAGAGATATTGGAAACGTATTCGTAAGCATAGAGATTGAATTCGGGAAGAATACGTGTAAGGCACTCGTGTTGCTGTTCCAGGTCCACCTTCGACAAGTTCCTCAGTCGGAAGGATTTCCGCATCACCAGAAGCGAAGCGAGGAGTTCAGGGGTAAGGCGAAGAGAGACGATCAAGGCCGGACAGCAACCGAGGCTATGTAGGAAAGGATACCATGTTGCTATATCTGTTGTTAGGTAGCCTGTGGTGAGTGCTAGTGGAATACAAGAAGGACCGTCACATCAGCGGGTGATCCAAGGTAAAGCATCCAATTGAACGTGGGGAACGAAATCTGTACCTATGACGTTGATTTTGCTAACATCGAGCTTGAGACGGTGAGGGAGGAGATGGGAGGTCGCGTGAGCTGTACTAGATAGAAATTGGTGAGACTGGCCAGAAATCCAGGGCGCTTGCGTGCCGCCTCCGCTCATGACAAGCCGCAACCCCATGAGGCTGATGGAGACGCGGACATGAGATGTTGCCATTTCCGGCACGCGCGCAAGTCGATACCATTATTTCCGGATAAGCTTAAATCTATTTGAGGATAGCATGGGAAAGAGAAATGAGAAGAGAAGGGCATCTCCTAGGAGAACTTTATGTGAACGGTTGATCACCATCATTATCTGTTGGGCAATGTCACAAGGGCAGTTACGGTCGCAGTCAACGACTGACCCGTCACCTCGGCATCTCCCGCGGGAGGTTGAAACGCGTCATCTCAACTTACGTGATGAGTCTCGCCTTCAACGTCTCCTGATATCATGAATTCCTTGTTCGTCCCATGAAATGATCCCAGCCATCAATCCAATGACCACCTGCCAATGACTCGGACAACGTGATTTACGTGTTCGACGAGTTTCCGTCTTACGGTCCAAATAACCCACGCAATTACGTGCTTAGTGCCATGATCGTTGATGATGGAAGACAAAAATGATCCCATACATCATATGCCATATACCACTTTATGTGGTGTGTATGGATTCAAACAGACTCAGATGAGCGTGAGTTTCGCCGTTGTCTACTGAACTCGTGATGGGAGGCGCTCGCGCAAGGTGGCATCAGTGACACGGATACGACTGCCGTGAACATCACAAGTCGCCTTCTGTCTTCCATTACACTGGCCAATATCGGGAAGGGACGGATAGGGGAGTGCATAGAGGGTGCTGTACCAGTATGCCTTTTTCTCGCGTCGGTCACTGTTTGTCAACGTCAACGTAATTCATCACGCCCCTTCACAGCCTCCTCTTGATCGCCATCACCTCGTGTCGCTGCCTCTTTCTTTTCATTTCGCGCGGCGTACCCTCTCCGCCCTTTTCAAGCTGTCAGCACTTCCACTTCGACACATCAGTCGTCTCGCCAGGCCCAGTCCTCGGCTCGATATCTCAAACTCTTGCGCCCCTCGATTGGGTCTCACCCTCGGCCTCGGCTCGCTTTGCTTCTCGTGCGACATGTCTGCTTGTGTTTGGCCCAGTAGTATCGTCTCGTTAATGTTCCCCGTTCTGGTTTGCTACTAGTCACCCTATTATTCGTACTAGGTCTCGTCTCAATCCACGTTGCCGTGCCCTCCTCTCCTCGTGGTCCCCTTCTGTCTCACCGCTCACCTTAGTCCCTTGAACCTCGACGCCTATCTTGCATCACTGAACTTGCTGGCACGGGAATCGACTTGATAACGAGGGCACTTCTCAACCCCCACTCGCATTACCCGCTTCGCCTCGCCTCCCTTTTCGTCGATCTCGGTCTCTCGTGGTCCCTGTTGTGGTATCCGTCGAGCGTTGGTGTGATGAAATCTAAACAGGTAGGAGCGAGGGGCCCAGGAGTGCGTGAGTAAGCATGAGAACTGAGGGTGCAGGCCATCTATTTTGAGTATACAAACGAATGTCTTGGATCCTGGGCACTAAACTAGGGTGAGACGAATGTCAGGAACTATGTAAAACTGTCCTAGGATTTGACTGGTGCTGTGCAATTTCGGCTCTTTTATGATAAATCACCCTTGATCCGCGCTCATATCCAACGTCTATGGTTCGTCTCGCACTCACACGCAAGATATCTTACCTCACTTCGGCCGTCTTCAAGATAGTTAGCCTATCGGATCCAGTACATCGGCGTCGGCGGAAAGGGGCTGAGCAGTTTGCCCTCACGTGACCTATTGGGGTCAACTCTGCATTCAGCATGGGTATACTATACAACAAACGAGTGGCATGAAGGGAAGCTGCCAAACTACGGTGAGATGAGGTCATGTGTGATATAAGCATGATTGATGTCGTGTCTACTCAACTTTCTTAGCTGTGCTGAGGTGGCGGCTACGAATGCTGTGGCATTTATCTCTCCAACACTTCGACGAATTTTCTTGGGGGAACAAAACGCCAAGACCGACAGGGACCCCTGATAGAGAGCGATGAGTGCTTCAAAATAGATCGTCGAATTGTCTTGGAAAATGTGAGATATTAACATGGTGATTATGAAGATTGAGGCATGACATAGAGGACAAGAGAGATCAACCGTCCATGAGGCCTGAAGTTCAGTGCAATTCACTCATGAGTTCATGGACACCCCAGCTGACAGCCTGGCGTCCAATTAGCTGTACGTCTGCAAAATCCTAGGAACGGGCCAGCCCAGCCCACAAGAACGCTATGACGGATCAGGATCAAGGTTTACGGAGACCAGCAAGTGGCGTCAGTCTCCAAATTTTCCGAGTGTATTTCAATATC
Organism: Russula virescens; assembly: GCA_003316435.1. Classification (NCBI taxonomy): domain Eukaryota; kingdom Fungi; phylum Basidiomycota; class Agaricomycetes; order Russulales; family Russulaceae; genus Russula; species Russula virescens. The sequence goes on from QFEY01001699.1 coordinate 29,060, forward strand.
CTCATTTGGTATCGCAGCTCATAGACAGGGGACAAGGGGAGATAAAGCAGCCGGGGTGGGGTAGCAAACGCCCAGGAACAAACAGGCAGGAGCCAACGAGGCGATAATCGGATAGGCTATATAGTCACGTGCATTGCACAGGTTGCGCAGTTATTATGTCTATGCCCGTGGACTTCGCTACAGCTTTACAGAACCTGCTGCGGGGGAAAGGGAGGGGGGACATGAGTGAGACCATTGTTGCTATGAGATATTCTTACGAGTGGCCTGGGGATGCTTGGTTGAGTGTACTCCCCCCCCTCAGCTCTTCGGCCGATGTCAGATTCAAGGTGAAATTCAGCAACGAACGTGGTAGTGGGGCATCAACGCCTCCGCGTGCATCAGTGGGTGGTTAAGTCAGTTGACATATCATGAAACATATCAAACTTAGCCGTGTCTTCGAGTTGACGGCGCAAATCAACGTTTATTTGTGGATACGGTCGACAGGCTCTCGGAGTCATTAGGATACCTGCAAGAGTGTACTCGAACCTCGAGTGCCGTAAGTCGAAGGAACAACCGAACAAGGGTTTTAATTAGACTTTTTCTTGTCGGTTACGACCTGATTGACCAGCGTCGAGGCATATCTGAAGGCCACGCCCCCACACTATGCCGCATGGCCGCTGCTGGGCCCGGGATGGCGTAACCGAGCCCTGAATTTATTGTTTTACGAATGGCGTATCCAAGACTCCCCATGATGATCGCCAACGGGGCAATTGCTCTGTGTCAATTTGAGCATCGATTTGAACCAGATACAGTAATCCAAGGTAGCAGTGGCCCTTCAGATATAATCAGAATTCATCAGAATGTCACGCGTCACGGTTTCAGTTTATTTATTGTCATCGAAAGCTTACTGGGGCACACCAACTTGGACCATCGGAATTCCCACTAGGTAATTGGATTCGAAGACGGTCATCTTCATTTCCACACAAAATCAGTGAAATTACCGCAAAATCAGTCGTGTTCACAGGCCATCAAATCTACCTTACCTAACCAGGAAATACAGGGCATTTTTATACAGCCCAGGCCACGACATGCGGTCTTTTTTTACATAATATCTTTCAAGTTGGATTTGTGCTCGCGATTTTCTAATGCAGGCTCGGGAGTCATGATTCTTTGAATGCACTTGGATGATATTGCACGGGTACGGCAGCGTAATTTGACCGGCTTCGACTCCGAGTCGGCTTCGGCAAGCCTTCGGGCCTTCGGCATTTGCGCGGTGATTGGTGCCATTTGGTGGTGGGTGGAAAACGGGACGAGCGTCGCCGCCGTCCCGGGCCGATAAGGGTTGTCTCCATAACGAGTAATGCATAAGAAGATGCGTACGTACGTATGATGGGCTGTCTCGCTGTCTCGGTCGCTCCGTTGCTTGTCGTTATCCCATAGACAGTGGACACCCACGATGAGTGGGAACGATGATATACAAATCTCAAGATCCAAGAAAGCAGTGCACCCGCATTCCAGGTGTCTGTTTCCGCCCTCGACCTTTCCTAGTGATGGCTGTATGACATTTATTTGGGCGCTTCATGTACCACGGGCTTCTCATAAAAAGACAGAGAATCGCGCCCAGGCCAATTCGTCATCCGCATTTCTCATTCCCCCGTCCTTCAGTTTAAGAACACGGTGCTCGCACTCGCCCATCTTCTCTACCCCCGCTCTCAACGACAAGGATGACCGGAGTCGATGGCATCAACGGGACTGCTTGTAATGCGCAGCAGTATCAGCTATCCCTATCTACCCTTGACGACCCTAACCCCTTGGTCACCTGTTTAACAAAGGGGCAAACTGTTGGCTTGGCTGTAAGCATCCGACCATGTCCGTCCTCATTTTGCACTTATCACATACAGCTGGCAACCGGGGTGGCCTTCCTAAGCATGGTTTCTGTGTTCGCCGTCTTTATCTGGATTGCTGTAAGCCTGACTATCGGAATCCCCCTTGCACGTGCCAGCCCGTTCTGACGAGACCTTGCACAGCGCAACTACGTATGGTACAGCAAACATGTCGACAAGCGTGACTGGAGGCTGTTCAATCGGCCTTTTGACATCTATATGGTCCGCCCGCTGGTCTTCTGCTGAGATTGAACTCTATTCATTCTAGTTTGCGTGTTAGGCGGCCATTCTCGTGCTCGACGCCTTTCAGGCCATGGGTCACATGCTCGATGTGCGATGGATTCACAACAGGATAGTGGCCACAGGGCCCTACTGCACAGCACAGGGAATAATCCAACAATTTGGCGAAGTCGGAGTCGGCCTGTGCATCCTGGTGCGTTTTGAAATTTCATGCTACTTATGTCTTTGTACCTGAGAACATCAACTGATACGCATCTCACCAGATCCTCTCCGTCCACACTTTCATGGCCGCCATGTGGCGAGTAGGAGTCAAAGCACGACGCGTGGCTGTTGGCCTGGTTGTCTTAGTCCTCTGCTTTGTTACCCTCTGGGTTAGCATCGGCGCTAGCACTCACAGGAATTATGAAGTCCCTACTCCTGTGCGTTATTCCTACACTTTCTCTTTCGCATTCTATTCACATTCCTGACATCATCCGATAGTTCTGGTGTTGGATCAGTCCACATTATGCTGGCCAGCGCCTAGGGGGTGAATACGTCCTTGTGTGGCTTGCGCTTTTCACTTCAATCGTGCTTTACATCCCGTTGTACTTTTGGTCCAAGGGTCGATTGTCTGTCGATGACACGAAGTGGTACAAGTTCCACTGGCACACGCCTTCCACCAGACAAAATCTTAGGTCAGAATATACACAGAGGCGCGCAGCACGGCGAATGCTTTTGTAAGTCATCGATACTAGCTTTCGAGTTGCGAAACGTGCTCACTGCCCACTACCACTCAGTTACCCACTCGGATATGCCATCGTAGTCCTTCCCTTCTCAGTCGTACGGTGGTCGCTATACGATCACAAAAAAGTCCCGACGGCGGTTACATTTTTAGCTGCCACGGCGTGGAACCTCGAGGGCCTTATCAACGTCCTCTTGCTCGTCCTAATCCGGCCCCAACTTCTTCTCTTGACCCGTCCCAAGCGCAATCTGAGTCTGCATGTCGGGATTGAAACGGAAATATCCTCCGGAATGCCCAAGACGCCTAAGACGCCTGGGAGTTTCAACTCAGAGTCTGAGCCAGCACTCCGCCCTCCAAAGGAATGTGTTCTCGTCCTCGATCACCGGCATTTGCCCCCATCCTCCTTGTACTCTCAATCCCCGTGATCGATTAGCTAATGTAGCTGTGTGTTTCAAACTATCTTTTGGGTTCGGATCTTTTTCTCGGGGAAACCCTTGCTTACTTTGATGGGGTTTGGTTCTCTTTATATGTGTGCCCTAATCCTCTCCCGGCGCCGTCCGCCTGTGCTGTCTCACTTTATTTCGCTGTCGTTCAGTTCCATCTGACGTCCCTCCCCTTCTCTATTCGTTTTGTTTGAGATAAGGCATCGCTTGCTCTTAAAATGCATACTCGTGTAATCAAAGGCCTTGTAATAGTAGCTCATCTGTAGAAATAAAATCATTTGCTAGAATTGATCTCGTATTAATTCGGGGCCTCATATAAATCCGTCACTAAGGACTTGGAGGGCCTCAAGACTACGTCTCGATTGGAGGACGCTGGACAACGGCTCCGTCAGAGTGCCTGCCAACCGTGACATTACAAAAATGGGTCTTGATGGACTCACGAGCCCAGGAAGCCTTAGGGAACGAGTAAACGGACACGAGGCTACCTTTCTTGGAGGAAGAAGCGCTGGGTGTTAGATGACCTCTTGTTATTTGGGTTTCGAGCCCGGTCTTCGAAGGTTCGGATCCAGCCGGTTTTCTCCACACTCCGACTAACTCAGATTGACTCCGCTTGATCTCGGGTCATTCCTGATTGACATTTTAATAACGTTCTCGACTCTCCTTCTGGACACGAAATTCATTCCTCATCTTGTCTTTGAATAAAATGAGCATAAAATCTAAAAAGTCTCTCTCGGACATGCTGAAACACAAGAATGAGTCACGGAAATACTGGAAGGTAATATAAATACATACATATTCAGATAGAATATGGATCACGAGCCTTTGGGATAGCCCTGCTGTCGGATGTGCGTCAAAGGGAGAGCCCACTACGGATATATAAATCTATCGGTCTCTTTAAACAGTAAGCGCTGGGAAGTACTAACGTTTCCCATGGATCCAGAGGAGTGAACTCGGTATAGATTCTTTCCATTCTGAGCGTGTGGTGTGGGCGTGGAACGAACAGAGCTGTCAGGAAAAGAACAAGGATGTGTGGCAGAGACTCGAGATGGGAGAGGTGCAGGCAGCGAGGATGGAGTTGGTCGTGATGGAGCACGAGGCACAGGGGAACTGTGTCCGACATCCTCGCAGGTCCAGGCACCTGCGCCTAGATTGCCACGCGTGAACAACTCTCAGTGACACCGCTGAAGCACTATCCCACCCCCCCCCGTCCTTGCTCAAGCTGGTGCTCTCGAAACAATGGAACGTGCAACATGTCGTCCTCAGCGCGTCCGTATGTGCCAGGGCATCGTACTGTTGCTGATGAACATGAGCTTGAATGTCTTGAAATAAACAAACACAGCATTGTGTTCATCAATGACGAGGATGTCGGCGCTTTACAATGGGAGCCGAATGGTGAGGAAGATGGCATGGCGATGATGCTGCTACAGGAGATTGTTGACACGAACGAGTCACAGAATTGGATCAACGCGATTAAGGATGAGTCCTGGGCCAGAGGTGCGCATATACTCGGACTTGGTGTGGCTTCGCTGCCTTTCTCATGATCCATCTCATAGATTGGTTTGCACCGGATTGGGCGCCCCATCCAATTTATCCAGTGCGCCCGAGCCACAGATGTGATGCTTTTCATACGCATTCAAGGGGTACAACCCTTACCTGCCAAGCCATCATTCAGTTCAGCAGATGGCAACGCTAAGCTGCAGCAGAATGGATCGAGCAAGTGCGACCATCATCGTCGCAACCACAGAACAGAGTGGTGTTCCTCAAAAGTCTCGCTATCATATTTCGACACAGATTGCACCACGAGTGCTCCTTTACTTGCACCACGCTTGTCGAAGAAAATCATGCGGAGCACCCTTCCGTTTTGGTGGGACGAGTCTGTGCCAAAATCTGCATCAGGGCGGCAGCTGAGCAGTGAGCAGGAGTTGTGTAAGAGAAATGGCAGGGTGGCTAAGGAACAAGGGTACACGGAGAAGGGGCAGCGACCTGTATTTAGTTATGTGATCATTCAGTATGAGAGCATAATAGCCTATCAGAGTAGTATTAGTTGTGGCGCTCAAGTCAGGTTGGTTATCGCCGATGTTGGCCTTACTGGATATTGAACCAAAGCTTAACAGTGATATTGATGGCATTGTACTTGGTGATACTAGGTAGTTGAAAGAATGGGAGAGAGTCCGAGAGACCAAAGCACAGAGGACCAAAGAAACGCAAAAAAAATTTTAGGTTGTGACAAAAAAAACGGGTTCAAGTTCACCCAGGCGGCGCGTTACAGAAAAAAAACACACCCCATTCAAAGGATCGCCGCCTCCGCTTAGCTAAGCGCGGAAGAGGTCGTTTCCGAAATGCCCGGATTTAGAGGGAAACTCGTGGGAAAGCGGAAACAGAAATCCGAACTGGCGCTGGATATGAGCGTTATGAAGGTGGATCCCGTCTGATTTCTCGTGACAGTCATGTGCGGGCATCACCGACATCAAGAAGCTGTTGCATGAGAAGATGCGAACGTATTGTGCGATGGGCTGTCTCGTTGTCGTGCCGTTCCTTGCCGTTATCCCAAAGACGGTGGGTATCCACCTTGAATGGGAGCTATCATTTACCGATCCCCGCAGGGACTGCACCCGCATCCTAGGTGTCACTTTCCGCCCTCAAACACCCCTAGTGATGACGGCATGACAGCTATTTAGACGCTTCATGTGCTCTCAGGCCTCTCTCATAAAGAAGCAGAAGATCGCGCCCACGCCATGTTACCTTCCACACCCCTCATTCGGTCATCCTTCAGTTTAACAACAAGGTGCCAGCCCATCTTCTCTACCCCCGGCCTCAAAGACAAGTATGACCATATTCGATGGCATAAAAGGGACTGCTTGTAATGCGCAGCAGTATCAGCTGTCCCATCCCACCCATGACGATCCCGTACCCTCAATTACCTGCTTAACAAGGGGAGAAGCTATTGGCTTGGGTGTGAGCATCAAGCTGTGTCTGTCACCTTTTTGCACTCATCGCGTACAGTTTTCAACCGCGCTGGCATTCATAAGCTTGGCTTCTTTATTCTGCGTCTTTATCTGGATTGCTGTAAGCCCGAGTCCCTCAGAATCCCTCTTGCACTTGCATGTCCGATCTGACGAGACCTTGCACAGCGCAACTACTTATGGTATAGGAAAAATGTCCCGAGGCGTGACTGGAAGCTGTTCAATCGGCCTTTTGACATTTATATGGTCTGTCTACTGGTTTTCTACCTAGACCGAACTCTATTCATTCTGGTTTGTGTGTTAGGCGGCCATTCTCGGATTCGGCATTTGCCAGGCCATAGGTCACATCCTCGATGTCCGATGGGTTCACAACGGGATCGTTTCCACAGGATCCTATTGCACGGCACAGGGAATAATTCGGCAATTTGGCAAAGCCGGAGTTGGGTTGTGCATCCTGGTCAGAAATTTCATGCTGCTTATGTTTTTGCACCCGAGAACACCAACTGATACGCATATCACCAGATCCTCTCCGTCCACACATTCATGTCCGCCATTTGGCGAGTAGGAATAAAAGCACGACGCGTGGCTGTTGGCCTGGTTTTCGTAGTACTCTGTTTCGTCACTCTCTGGGTTAGCATTGGCGCAAGTACTAACAAGCACTATGAAGTCCCTGTTCCTGTTCGTTATTCCCATCCTTTCTCCTTCGCATTCTATTCGCGCCCCTGACATTATCCGATAGTTCTGGTGTTGGATTAGTCCGCACTATGCAGGCCAGCGCCTAGGGGGCGAATACGTCCTTGTGTGGCTGGCGCTATTTACTTCAATCGTGCTCTACATCCCGTTATACTTTTGGTCCGAGGGTCGGTTATCTGTCGATGAAACGAAGTGGTACAGGTTCCATTGGCACACGCATTCTACCAAACAAAACGTTAGGTCGGAATATACGCAGAGGCGTGGAGCACGGCTAATGCTCTTGTAAGTCATACATCCTAGCTTTCGAGTTGCGAAACGTCGCTCACCGCCAACTGCTATTCAGCTACCCCCTCGGATATGCCGTCGTAATCCTTCCCTTCTCAGCTGTACGGTGGTCGTTATTCGAACACAAAAAGGTTCCGACGGCGGTCTTATTTTTGGCTGAGGCGATGTCGAGCCTCGAGGGCCTCATTAATGTCCTCTTGCTTATCTTGATTCGGCCTCAACTTCTTCTCTTGACCCGTCCCAAGCGTAACGTGAGTGTGCATGTCGGGATTGAAACAGAAATATACTCCGGAACGCCCAAGGCGCCCAAGACGTCGAGGAGTTTCGATTCAGAGTCAGAATTCCGTCCTCCGAAGGAATGCGTCCTTGTCCTTGATCAGCATGACCATCACTTGCCCCCATCCTAATTAAACTCTCAATCCCCGTGATCGATTCACTACTTTTGCTGTGCGTCTTGGACTATCTTTTGGATTTGGATGTATTATACCTTTTGTCTGGGAATCCCTTGCTTCCTTTGATAGGGTTTGGTTCTCCTTACATAGGTTCCCTGATTCTCTTCTGGAACTGTCCTCCTGGGCTGTCTCACTTTATTTCGCCTTCGTCTTGTTTGGAAATAGGCATCGCTTGCTCTTAAAATGCATACTCGTGTATTTAAAGGCCCTGTAATAGTAGCTTATCTATAAAAATAAAACCATTTGCTAGAATTGACCTCGTATCAAGTCGGAGCCTCATGTGGATCCGTCACAAAGGAGGGCCTCAAGACCACGTCCCGATTGGAGGACGCTCAACAGCGGCTTCGTGAGAGTGCCTGCCAACTGGGACATTGCAAAATGGGGTCACGATAGACTTATAGGTTCAGGAAGCCTTGGGGAATGAGCAAACGGACACGAGCCACCCTTTCTTGGAGGAAGGAGCGCCGAGTATTAGATGGCCACTTGTTATTCCGGTTTTCGAAGGCTCGGATCCAGCCGTTTTTCTCCACACTCCGACTAACTCAGATTGACTCTGTTTGATCCTAAGATGGGACATTGTTGGCACACCTGCCAACATATTGCGACCTGATAAATAAAAAAAAATTACGTTCTCAACTCTCCCTCTGGACACGAAATTCATTCCTCATCCTTTTCAACACCATTCTGCCTCGAACAAAATATATATTCTGACTCTCGATAATTATCAGTACCACATATATAAAGTGTATGCCAGGTCTTTGAATAAAATAAGCATAGAATCTATTCTCTCTCGGACACGCTGAAACACAAGAATCAGTCATGGAAATACTAAAAGGTAATATAAATACACACATATTCAGATAGAATATGGATCTCAACGGCGGGGAGCCTTGTGGGATAGTTCTGCTGTCGGATGGGAGTCAAAAGGAGAGCAGGATGTGCTTGTGGATATCCTAGTACCCACTACGGATATATAAACCTATCCGTCTCTGTAAAGTAAAACAGTAAGCGCTGGTAAGTGCTAACATTTTCCATGGATCTAGAGGAGTGAGCTCGGCCTAGATTCTCTCCATTCTGAGAATGTGATGGGGGCGTGGAACGAGCAGAGCGCTGAGCGGTCAGGAAAGGAATGAGGATGTGTGGCGGAGACTCGAGGTGGGAGAGCGGCGAGGATCGAGTTACTCGTGATGGAGCACGTGGCACAGGGGAACTGTGCCTGACATGCTTGCAGTTCCAGGCACCTACGCCTAGATTGCCATGCATGAACAACTCTCAGTGACACTCAGGCTGTCGAAGCACTATCCCCCGCTGTCCTTGCTCAAGCTGATGCTCTCGAAATAATGAAAGGTGCAGCATGTCGTCCTCAGCGCATCCGTATGTGCCAGAGCATCGTACTGCTGCTGATGAACATGAGCTTGAATGTCTTGAAATAAACAAACACAGCATTTTGTTCATCAACGGTGATGATGTCGGTGCTTTGCGGTGGAAGCTGAATGGTGAGGGAAACGGCGTGGCGATGATGTTGCTGAAGATTGTTGACACGAATGAGTCACGGAATTGGATCGATGCGATTAAGAATGTGTCCTGGGCCAGAGGTGCGCATATACTCGGACTTGGTTTGCCTTCGCTACCTTTCTCATGATCCATCTCGTAGATCTTTTTGCACCGGATTGGGCATCCCATCCAATTCATCCTGTGTGCTCGAGCCACAGAGTGACTTGATGTGATGCATTTCATAAGCATACAACAAATGCTATCCTCACCTGTCAAGCGATTCTTCGGTTCTGTAGATGGCATCACCAGACTGCAGCAGAATGGATCGACCAAGGAGTTCTCTGCTACACCACGGCCCCCAAGCGTGGACTCTTTGACGATCATCACTGTGACTGCAGAACGGGGTGCTATCCCTCAAGAGTCTCGATATCGTATTTCCACACAAGATGCGCTATGAGTATCCCCTTACTTTGCATCAGGCTTGTCGAATACAATCATGCGGAGCACCCTTCCGTTTTGGTGGGATGGGTCTGTACCCAAATCTGCATCAGGGTAGCAGCTGAGCGGTGAGCAGGAGTTGTGCAAGAGCAATGGCAGGGTGGTTAGGGAACGAGGGGACTTGGAGAAGGGGCGGCGACCTGTATTTGGTTACGTGATCATCCAGTACGAGAGTACAATAGTCTATTAGTTGTGGCGGTCAAGTCAGGTTAGTTCTCGCCGATGTTGGCCTTACCAGACCTTGAGCCAAAGCTAAACAGTGATATTGATGGCATTGTACTTGGTGATTTCAGATAGTTGAAAGAAGGGGAGAGACAAAAGCACAGAGGATCAATGAAACGCGAAAGTTTTCCAAGTTGCGACAAAAAAACTGGCTCGAGTTCGCTTAGGCGCCATGCCCCATTCAAAAACCCGTTATTGTCAAACTCCCGCCGCCTCCGCTTAGCTAAGTGCGGAAGAGGACATTTGGATTCAGAGGGAAACTTGTGGGAAAGCGGAGACAGAATTCCGAACTGACGAAACGAGCGTAGATCCCGTCTGATTTCTCCTGACTGTCAGGTGCGGGCATCACCGCCATCAAGAGACTGTTGCAGGAGATGCGGATGTGTTGTATGATGGGCTGTCTCATTGTCGCGCTGTTCCTTGCCCTTATCCCAAAGATGGAGGGAATTCACCTTGAATGGGAGCTAAATCCCCACGGGGCCTGCACCCGCATTCTAGGTCTCACTTCCCGCCCTCAAATACCCCTAGTGATGGAAGTATGACAGTCATTTAGGCGCTTCATGTGCTCTCAGGCCTCTCTCATAAAAAGGCAGAAGATCGCGCCCAGGTCATGTTATCTTCCACACCCCTCATTCCGTCATCGTTCAATTTAGCAACAAGGTGCCAGCCCATCTTCTCTACCCCCGGCCTCAAAGACAAGTATGACCATATTCGATGGCATAAAAGGGACTGCTTGTAATGCGCAGCAGTATCAGCTGTCCCATCCCACCCATGACAATCCCGTCCCCTCAACCACCTGCTTAACAAGGGGAGAAGCTATTGGCTTGGGTGTGAGCATCAGGCTCCGTCTGTCATCTTTTTGCACTCATCGCGTACAGTTTTCAACCGGAGTGGCATTCCTAAGCATGGCTTCTTTATTCTGCGTCTTTATCTGGATTGCTGTAAGCCCGAGTACCCCTGAGTCCCCCTTACACGTGCCTGTCCGATCTGACGAGACTCTGCACAGCGCAACTACCTATGGTACCGGGAAAATGTCCAGAGGCATGACTGGAGACTGTTTAATCGGCCTTTTGACATTTATATGGTCTGTCTACTAGTTTTCTATCGAGACTGGACTCTATTTATTCTCGTTTGCATATTAGGCGGCCATTCTCGGATTCGGTATTTTCCAGGCCTTGGGTCACATCCTCAATGTCCGATGGATTCAAAACGGAATCGTCGCGACCGGACCCTACTGCACGGCACAGGGGGTAATCCAGCAATTTGGAAAAGTCTCGGTTGGCTTGAGCATCCTGGTTCGTTTCGAAATTTCATCCTGCTTATGTTCTTGTACCTGAAAACACCAACTGATACCCATCTTACCAGATTCTCACAGTCCACACATTCATCACTGCCATGTGGCGAGTAGGAGCAAATGCACGACGCTTGGCTGTAGGCCTCGTTTTCTTGGCACTCTGTTTTGTTACTCTCTTGGTTAGCATTGGCGCTAGCACTCACAGGAATTACGATGTCCCTGCTCCTGTGCGTTATTCCTATCCTTTCTCCTTCGCAACCTATTCACTCCCCTGACATTATCCGATAGTTCTGGTGTTGGATTAGTCCACGCTATCCAGGCTGGCGTCTAGGTGGCGAATACGCCTTTGTGTGGCTCGCGCTATTTGCTTCAATCATGCTCTACATCCCATTGTACTATTGGTCTGAGGGTCGGTTGTCTGTCGATGACACGAAGTGGTACAAGTTCCACTGGCACCCACATTTCGCCAGTCAAAATCTTAGGTCGGAATATACACAGAGGCGCGCAACACGGCGAATGCTTTTGTAAGTCATAGGTACTAGATTTCGAGTTGCGAAACGTGACTCACTGCCCCACTGCTATTCAGTTACCCCCTTGGATATGCCATCGTAGTACTTCCCCTCTCGGCCGTACGGTGGTCGTTATACGAGCACAAAAAAGTTCCGATGGCGGTGTTATTTTTTGCTGCCGCGACGTGGAATCTCGAGGGCCTTATCAATGTGCTCTTGCTTATCTTGATCCGGCCCCAGCTTCTTCTCTTGACCCGTCCCAAGCACAATGTGAGTGTGCATGTCTCGAGTGAAACGGAAATATCCTCCGGAACACCCAAGACACCCAAGACGCCTATGAATTTCGATTCAGAGTCAGAATTCCGCCCTCCTAAGGAATGCGTCGTTATCCTCGACCACCGCGACCGTCACTTGTCCCCATCCTAATTATACTCTCAATCACCGTGATCGATTCACTGCTTTTGCTATGCATCTTGAACTATCTTTTGGATTTGGATGTATTATTCCTTTTCTAGGGGAATCCTTTGCTTCCTTTGATAGGGTTTGGTTCTCCTTACATAGGTTCCCTGATTCTCTTCCGGAACTTTCCTCCCGGGCTGTACTTTATTTCGCCTTCGTTCAGTTCCATCTGACGTCCTCTTCTCCTCTCTCCTTTATAGGCCTTATTGAGTCTATTCGTCTTTTTTGGAATTAGGCATCGCTTGCTCTTTAAATGCATACTCGTATATTTACTGTAAGACCCTGTAATAGTAGCTCATCTATAACGTTTGTTAGAATTGACCTCGTATTACAGTAAGTCGGAGCCTCAGGCCTCAGGACTCTACCATTCAGACCAATCATAATCCCCTACACGTGACCGCCCACGTGCCGCGGCACACACCTTTTATGAATGGACAACGACGCAACGGATGTGAATGTGGTGTCACGACAACGGAGCAACAAACGGTGAGTTCGGTCTTCATATCCTCATTGTATCGTACTGTAGTGGAGGCATGCGTGCTGTCCTCGGAACGCGCTCTCACAGTACCCTCCGACACCCGAGAAGTCCAAAGGATCAATACCCCAATCCTCCTCCATTTCTCACAGGCTTCACCAGCCGATGTCGTGATCGCCCTACGCACTCACCCCCTGATATTTCCTAAGCTTCCCTCTCCTTTCTTCCTGTTCCTCTAGCTACCTCCTGGTCATATTAACTATTGTCTGCCTGTACATAGCCTCTGGCCCCGCATAACAAATAAGGTGCTGCGTCGTAGATGGACGCGAGGATGGCGAAGTGTCACCCACAGTTCCCCCTCTATTTTCGTGAAGTCCCGATTCGGTCTCGGTCCCAACGCGTTCGCGTGCCTCTTCGGGATTGTGGGCCCGTTCTCTGCCATCGCCCCATCTTTTATCCTTCCTATGAAACTCACTTTTGTAAGGTTCCCTTAGAGTCCTCGCTACAGTACTTTCAACCAACTTTTACCAACATCCTTCTCTTTTTTCCCTATCGAGTTCGACACATTTCGACCGCTATTGGCTACATGGATCACCGTGAGTGCATCTTCATTGTGGGTGATGTTTGTTCCTTCCGCCTTCGGTCAGGAAATGGAACGTAAGAATGGGCCAGAATGGGCCCTACATGCGGGCTATTCAGTGTGATATACGCGGCCCTGTGCTGAATCTGTAGGTACAGGGCGTCATTGCTTGTGAAGCAAAACCATGAATTGCGATGACAAGATCAAACTGTGTCGGTTATGAGGAAGAAATGCATGTTACGAGAACACCACCTGGCGCATCAATTGCAAGGAAGGCTATTTAGAGGACACCGTCCCTCTGGTCAATCCATGAAGGAAGCCGAATCGCTAAGCTCGAGGTGTGAATGAGTAGATGTCAATTAACTCCAGTGAGTCCGCAAAATCCTAGGAATGGGCTAGCCAATAAGAACGCTGTGACTGATCAAGATCAAAGTTTACGGAGACCAGAAAGTGGCGTCAAAAGTGGCATCTTCAAAATTTCTGAGAGTCATTCGATATCTAAAATGGTGTGACTTAGCAGCGATGACCCTAACGAAGTCGGCACGAGCGGGGAAGCCAAGGTGAGAGCACGAGAGAGGGGCGAAGGTCACTGAGTGGTTGACGCCGAGTGGTGTAGGCGGAGGGGGAACGTCGAGCGAAGGCACACAATGAGGTTTCCAAGTGCAAAAGCAAGATAACGTTCAGCTCTGCGCACATCACGCTTATATAGTCCACAAGTAAAATGAGGCCTTGGAGCACTCTCGGGCAGCGAAGGTGAAACAATAAGTAATCGCGCGGATTATGCACGCACGAGATGGCTAGGATATTGAGTCCACATAACGGTTATGAAGTAAAAAGGGGTAGGCACCCTGGCGGTTGACTTTCAGGGCACAAACTTGTGACGTGACTGTTTGACCGCGTGGGCAATGCGTGACGTCACTGGGCACCTGTTCTGCCATGAGTGGCTTAGATAATCGATCAGCAATAATCAATGAAAAAAACGGGCCATAAGGGGAAAAAAAAATGAATGAATGACCGTGGGCCCGCACCCATGTGGACCTTGATATCTCCCCGCACCTGAGCCTCGGACCTGCGCTGTGCGTGGCCTCGCCCAAATCCTACTCCAAGGCGCGAGCATGGCTCGAGCGCTGTTGCTCCTCGTCCCCGTTGGGAGCCCTTGGACCTCCCGTGCTGTCATATCCCATCAATATCCTCATTTGGCATCGCGAATTATAGACATGAAAATAGGGGAGGCTGGGAGGAGAAACGGCCGGAGACTTTATGTGGGGTACATAGCGAATGCCCAGGAACCAACGAGGCGACGAACAAAGAGGCTAATTGACCACGTGGCCCACGTCTATTGCTTACGTTGCGCGTGATTATGCTCCTACGTGGAAAAGGGAGGAGGGCAAGTGAGACAATTGTCGCTATGTTACTCAAGGTAAAATTCTGCACGGAATGAGGTCGTGAGGCAATAAATGCATCAACGCCTCAGCATGCATCAGGGAGTGATTAACTCAGATGACATATCGTGAAACTTATCAAACTTAGCTGTGCCTCCGAATTGGACGGTACAAATCAACATTTATATTGGATACGGTCGATTGTCTTTAGACTTTCTCTCGTCTATTACTACTACTTGATTGGCCAATGTCGAGGCACATCTTCCTATTTTGTTAGCATCACGCTTTGCTTGCCTTTGTCTCTCGGTAACTCAGTAGATACCCTTTCCTGTATGTAAAACTGTCTTCTGTCCTACAGCGGAGGAGGTATGAGTAACCCTAGCAACCGAGAATCTCAGTCCCCTTCAAGTTTCATCTCAGTGGCGGCGTTCGGAATCCGTCCGCACGCACGTTCCCTTTCCTTCTCGCTTCTCTTCCTTCTCTTTCACGCAGCGAAGACACAAGCAAAAAAAGTTGATTGTCCATTTTGCTGTAGGTTACGCTGGTTAAATACACACTCGTATTAATGGCTATGCAACAAAAGGTGAGCAAATAATATCTACGAGTAAGGAAAAGTGAGGGACAGTGGATCGATAGAACTCTACATGAGTGACGAAGAGGTAATCAGGAATTACCATCGCTTTCTAGACTGGTGCAAGCCACTCTTCGACTCACGTTTGCCGCGCTCGCGCCAGACGAGGAAGAAGCCGATATGTTAAGAAAGAATGGGATCTCCCTGAAGACTGGATTAACGGGAGCGAGATTTTAGTGGGTAGTCGAACACCGGGATGCTCTCTCCCCGGACCCCGGACCGGCTTCAGCGGTATGTGGGACTGAGGTCCGTCTCCTACTACTATACAATTCCTTGGTAGATAGTTACATGTAACTACAGTAGTAACGCTTGTCAAAAAAAAAGCCGACATGTTGTTCTGGTATAGCTCCCACCCCAATAACCGCGTTATGTTTTTTTGAAGGGTTTCCGAGACTGACCCCGCGCTGCTCCTCGTCGTCACCTTTGTAGAGCACAAGCGATCCATCAAACGAGAACGGCACCTCTCTGTGTGCGATGAATGCCTGTGGAAGTGGCAAACCCACAGACGCTTCCAGATGCAACGGCGTAGCCTCGCAAGCCAAACGTGTAGAGTGCTCCTCATTCCACTTGGAGAGGGCGTAGTTTTATGGTGATATGATGTTTAGAACGGAGCATGGAAAGAGGAGTACCTGCAACGCCTGGGGGACAAACTCATTGATATTACATAGACATAGTGGAATCAATTTGAGTTCGTCGGAGTATGGACATACTCCGTTCTAAACACCGTCGCCATCAAACTCCGCCCCTTCTGCTTAGCTAAGTGGAATGGGGAGACTCTACATGGCTCAAAATTGTCAGTCAGGAGTTCGACCGGGAGCGTTCAAAATTTCAACCCCCCGGCAGATGCAATTTGATCTACTGAGCTACGCATGAACTGGAGCGACCGACAGCCGAGCGCAGCGGCACTGGCACTAGCGCCCTTGCTTCCCTCTTCTTCACCACCGTCGCTCCCCCAATTCCTATGCAAGAGTACATAACCTCCACCTCTCCTATCCTGTTAGCATCACCTTATGCTCGCCATTGTCATTCAGTAACCCAATAGATACTCTTTCCTGTATATAAAGCTGTCTTCCTTCCGCTCTACAACGGAGGAGGTACACGTAGCCGGGAATCTCAGTCCCATTTCATCTCAGTTCCGAATCCGTTCACATCGGTGTTCTCTTTTCTCTTCCTTTCTACGCTGTCCAAACTCCACCTGGCAGACAACCCTACACGACGCAGCCGTCATTCATCTATTACAAAGTCACGTAGAGGTGTAAATGTACTACTAGTAGTACACTGGTAGTGAGTGGGGGGCGTAAAGGGCATGCGCTTATGTACACGTATGCCAAGTGTACAGTATGTAATCTAACTACCTTGGTGCTTGCCCGACAGGCACCCCTTTTCCCTATGCCGATCAGTGATCAGCACTCATTTGCACTGTTACATGTGCTTGTCAGATCCACATGAGCAATCGTTCATATGGCCCATCAGATGTGCTCATATTGGGGCGGCTACGGCTACATTTACTGGTCCCAACTAGCAGTGAACTCGCATTCCGGGTGTCACCTTCTGCCCTCACACTCTCCTAGTGATGGCAGTATGATTGTTATTTAGGCACTTTCTGTGCCTTCAGGACTCTCTCATAAGAAGGCAGAAGATCGCACCTAGGCCATTTTATCTTCCACAACTCTCATCTCATCTCTCTTCTTCAGTTTGGGAACAAGTTGCCAGCCCATATCCTCTACCCCTTCTCTGAAAGACAAGGATGACCGGAGTCGATGGCATCAAAGGGACTGCTTGTAATGCGCAGCAGTATCAGCTATCCCTACCCACCCATGACAATCCCGTCCCCTTGATCACCTGTTTAACAAGGGGGCAAGCTATTGGCTTGGCTGTGAGCATCTGACCATGTCCGTTCTCATTTTTCACTTATCACGCACAGCTGGCAACCGGGGTGGCATTCCTAAGCATGGCTTCTTTATTCTGCGTCTTTATCTGGATTGCTGTAAGCCTGAGTCCCCCTAAGTCCCTCTTACACGTGCCTGTCCGATCTGACGAGACTCTGCACAGCGCAACTACCTATGGTACAGGAAAAATGTCCCAAGGCGTGACTGGAGGCTGTTTAATCGGCCTTTTGACATTTACATGGTCTGTTTACTGATTTCTACCGAGACTGAACTCTATTTATTCTGGTTTGCATGTTAGGCGGCCATTCTCGGACTCGGCATTTTCCAGGCCTTGGGTCACATCCTCAATGTCCGATGGATTCAAAACGGAATCGTCGCGACTGGACCCTACTGCACAGCACAGGGGGTAATCCAGCAATTTGGAAAAGTCTCGGTTGGCTTGAGCATCCTGGTACGTTTCGAAATTACATCCTGCTTATGTTCTTGAACCCAAGAACGCCAACTGATACGCATCTTACCAGATTCTCACCGTCCACACATTCGTCACTGCCATGTGGCGAGTAGGAGCAAATGCACGACGCTTGGCTGTAGGCCTCGTTTTCTTGGCACTCTGTTTTGTTACTCTCTTGGTTAGCATTGGCGCTAGCACTCACAGGAATTACGATGTCCCTACTCCTGTACGTTATTCCTATCCTTTCTCCTTCGCATTCCATTCGTTCTATTCGCTCCCCTGACATTACCCGATAGTTTTGGTGTTGGGTTAGTCCGCGCTATCCTGGCTGGCGTCTAGGTGGCGAATACGCCTTTGTGTGGCTCGCGCTATTTGCTTCAATCATGCTCTACATCCCTTTGTACTATTGGTCTGAGGGTATGTTGTCTGTCGACGACACGAAATGGTACAAGTTCCACTGGCATCCGCATTTCGCCAGTCAGAATCTTAGGTCGGAATATACACAGAGGCGCGCAACACGGCGAATGCTTTTGTAAGTCATAGGTACTAGATTTCGAGTTGCGAAACGTCACTCACTGCCCCACTGCTATTCAGTTACCCCCTTGGATATGCCATCGTAGTCCTTCCCCTCTCGGCAGTACGGTGGTCGTTATACGAGAACAAAAAAGTTCCGACGGCGGTGTTATTTTTTGCTGCTGCGATGTGGAATCTCGAGGGCCTTATCAATGTGCTCTTGCTTATCTTGATCCGGCCTCAACTTCTTCTCTTGAGCCGTCCCAAGCGCAATTTGAGTGTGCATGTCTCGAGTGAAACGGAGATACCCTCCGGAATAGGCATGACGCCCAAGATGCCTGGGGGCTTCGATTCAGAATTAGCACTCCGCCCTCTGAAGGAATGCGTCCTTGTCCTCGATCACCACGGCCGTCACTTGTCCCCATCCACCTCATACTCTCAATCCCCGTGATCGATTCACTACTTTTGATATGCGTTTCAAACTATCGTTTATATTTGGATGTGTCATTCTTTCTCTCGGGAATTCCTGGCTTCCTTTGATAGGACTTGGTTCTCTTTATATGTATTCTACAGTATCTTCTGGTATGACGTAAACACTCACTGCGTGACGAGCGTCATGGGGTCAAGCTTCGAATGTTCATAGCGCTTTCAGATCACACTTAAATACCATTCATTGTATTGAATACTTAGAACATACATAGGAATACCAAGTAAGGCTGTCATAACGCATTATTTTTCTCAAGTTTGTCATTCCAGCGCAGATTTTGCACTTTCTGATTAGCTAATGGGTGTCTACTACCAAGGCTCAACTTCGGCAGTTTCGACGCCCAGAACGGGTAGTGGTCGTGCGCATATGAGCTGTGCCAGGTCCAGCCTGAGCAGCAGGAAAGGGTGCTTAATGTACACAACGATGTGAGAGGGTAGTCACAGTAGAAATCCACGTAACCCGGATATGCAAGACGAGCGGGTGCCTGGATAAAGATGGCTGTGGAAAATAAAACCAAGAAAGGATCGGGCAGGAGACTCAACTGTGCCGGTCTAATGCTATAAAGGGTCAGCCTCACGCTCAAGAGGGGTCGATATTCCGAAAAGGAGATGACAGGGAGGGTCAAGGCATTGACAAGTTGATGCCTTTTGAAATCGTTGACGAGACGGGCACAATAGAGACATGATGAGGATATGAGGGGAGATGTGATGATGATCACCATCACTGATGCGATGGGAACTCGAGCTGAGGGTGACAACCCTGACGACCTGGATCAGGGAATACGAGAGGGGCTGGTGTCCCTGAGATGTCTGCTGTCATCGAGAAATGATAAGTGAATATGCCTGCCATGCCAATAGCCGCATTCCCGGCGGGTTTCCTATACCCATATCAGACACCAGACCGTACCTTCTGGAAGAGAGCGACGAGTACTTCAAGACAAGTTGTCAGATAGTCTTGGACAATATGGAGGTTCGACTGAACATGGAGGCAGGGACGAACTTGAATATCTGGCTTGGACCGACGGTGTTCGTATTCGTTTCACTCAATAAAGGAAGAGTTGAAAGTAGATGGACAGTTCGGTTGACGGCCTGGCATCTAATAGTAGACCCTAGAGACTGAAAGTACATAGGGCCCGGGACATGGAGAAAGGTTGGCAGCGACCACCAATGGACGTCAAAGACTCAAAGTTCGCTCTTTCAAGTCTCCAAAGTAGCATATTCTGTGTTTGGCGCAGTGAATGATAAGCAGGAAGCAAAGGGGATTCGGGGGGAATGGTTTACGTGAGGTAGCGAACCTCCTACGAACCAATAAGTCAACGAATAGATAGGTCTGCTGGTATCCACATAGCCACATACAGTGTGGAGGTTGCGCAGTGATATGTTTGTGCCTGCGGCGGGCTTCATCACAGAATCTGATAGTACCTGCATCAGGGGAAACCGAGAGGTGCACATGACCGAGACGATGGTCGCCAAAGTGTTCATAAGATGTCTCTCAAGTTCCCAAGAGCGATATACTATAAATAGTATAGGCTGAGTATATTTTGCGTATAGCATCTCGGCTCTTTGACTTGGGTGTCAAATCCAAAGTTAAATTCACCACGGGATTGTGATTGTGAGGCATTAACGACTCCCCGCATCAACGAGCGGCGAGTCAAAGTGACTCAAAGAACATATCATCAAACTTATCTATATTCTTCAAGTTGATGGCGCAAACCAACAATGACATGTGGGCAACGTCGATACTAGATAGGATGTACTCGAGGCTCGAGTGCCATAATTTGAAAAAGGGATTCAATTGGACCATCTCTTTTCAGCTGCAATTTGTTTGATCGGTGTGTTAAGCTGTCAGGCACAGTCACACATCCGGCAGCACAGAGATGGTGGATTTTATCGATATGAGCTCTCACTATCACGAACGTCCTATATTATCTCAGTATTAAGACACACCAAAGTACCAGCGATAATTGTTCTGTCTGGGCATGGATTTGGACCAAAAACGGTAGGCTACTGTTTGTAGCCTAACGTACCAATGGTCCTCTAGCTATAATCGAAACCCATTCAGTCGCTCAGTTTACTCAATTTACCATCATTTACAAACGGGGAGGTCCACTGATGTGACAGACTAGCGGTGGCAGTTCCACCGGATTCGTTCATTTGCTCATTTTGCCGCATCCGCAAATTGATTGAGATTGAAGAACTTTCATTTCCACGCTCCAGACAATATCAGCAGAACTGTTCATATGTCAAAAGTACATCAAAGTTAACACTTCTATGACTAATTGACTGATGCTGATACAGCATCCTTTGATGAGAGGAGCGTGGGTGGGCGTGGTCTATTCATTCACGTAACGCCCCTCGACTAGGATTTGCGCCCGAAGATTTTTGGCGCCGCTGAAGGTATGGGGATTGTTTTCTGAACTCACTTGTACACTGTACGGGTACTGTGCAGCGGCAGGACTTGTGGCGGCATCGGTAAAGCATCGGTGGGGCTTCGAGCATCTGACATTTGCACTGCACTTGAGAGCGGAGTCACGGCCGGCGGGCCGATTAAGTTTCCAAATATGCGGTCCAGCACCGGTATGCTGTGCTTGGGAGTCTGCACTGCACCGGACTTTCCATAATAAGCGACGCATATTGCCACGCGCATGATGCGGCGGCGTCACTTGTCATTTCCAATCGAAGTCGTGGAGCGTACACCATGTATGGGGGCGATAATTCCCAATAGTCAGTGTATCCGTATTCCAGGCTTTTCTACTCTCCAACTCTCCTAGCATGATGGTTATTTGGGCGTATCTCGTGCTCGAACATAAAATAAACCAAAGACCACGCCACGTAACTTTCTACATCCCTCCCCATTCCCTCATCCTTAATATTGAGAATTGGGTGTCAGCACTCGTGCGTTTTCTCTACGTCCGATCTCGACAACAAGGATGGCCAAACACAATGGCGTCAATGGGACCACATGCAATTTGCAACAGTACCTGGACTCTCTGACTACCCTGGACGATCCCGAACCCTCGATCACATGTTTGACAAATGGGCAGACTATCGGTTTGGCTGTGAGCATTCGGCTCGCCGGATCTGCTCTCTTCGCGACTCATTCCGTGTACAGCTGTCAACAGTCGCGGCGTTCCTGAGTATCTGTTCTGTGTTTGCCGTCTTCCTCTGGATTGGTGTAAGTCCGACCCCCCCTTGCATGTGCCTGTCCGGTTTGACGAGAAGTTCTACAGCGCAACTACCTATGGTACAGGAAAAATGTCCCGAGGCATGACTGGAAATTATTTGCTCGACCTTTTGACATCTATATGGTCAGTCTAGTGGCGTTTCTATTGCGATCGGGCTTGATTCATTTTGGTTTACATGCTAGGCGGCCATTCTCGGATTCGACGTCTGGCAGGCCATGGGTGGCATCGTCAACGTCCGGTGGGTCCACAATGGAATAGTCGCATCCGGGCCGTATTGCACAGCACAAGGCGTAATCCAGCAATTTGGCGAAGTCGGAGTTGGCTTGAGTATCCTGGTTTGTCTCTGTCCTCGAGCCCAAGAGCAACGAATGATGCAGATCTTATCAGCTTCTCTCTGTCCACACATTCGTATCTGCTCTGTGGCGGGTAGGATTAAAAGCACGCTGCTTTGCTGCTTGCATGGTTTTCCTTGTCTTCTGTTTTGTTGTGCTCTGGACCAGCATCGGGGCCAGCATTCACAAGCGTTATGAAGTCCCTACTCCTGTACGTCATTTCGATCCCGCTCTCTACCCGCATCGCTGACATTACCTGGTAGTTCTGGTGTTGGATCAGTCCCCACTATGCAGGCGAGCGACTAGGCGGGGAATACCTTTGTCTGTGGCTGGCGCTATTTATCTCGATAACACTCTACGTCCCGTTGTACTTTTGGTCGGAAGGTCGGTTGTCGGTCGACGACAACAAGTGGTACAAGTTCCACATGCATCCCCCCAAATACAAGGTTAGATCGGAATACGCGCAGAGGCGCGCGGCGCGGCGAATGCTTTTGTAAGTCACACACACTAGCCCTTTGAATCGCGAAACGTCACTCACAGCCCGCTGTCATTCAGTTACCCCCTTGGGTATACCATCGTGATCCTTCCGCTCTCGGCCGTACGGTGGTCGCTATACACTCACAAAAAGGTCCCGACGGTGGTTGTGTTTTTAGCAGTCACAACGTGGAATCTGGAAGGCGCCATCAATGTTCTCTTGCTCCTGATCGTCAGGCCCCAGCTTCTCCTCATGACGCGTCCCGGGTGTCAGGTGCGCAAGCCAGTGCGCATTGGGATCGAAACGGACAAAGTCGTCGAATCGCTTAAGTCCTTTGACACGCCCAAGTCGATGGAGAGCCCGAGTCTCCATTCCCAAATTTCCGAAACACCGCTCCGCCCTCAGAAACACTCATATCGCATCCCTCCTCCCTCCTTGGAGTCCTTTTACTCTCATTCGCCATAATCAATGATCTACCGCTGTTCTGTATTTTGATTTATCTTTCGGATCCCGATGTACGGTCCTTTTCTTACCTCCTTTTTAACTTGATAGGGTTAGGTCCATTTGCTGTGTATTCTCTACTTCTCTTCTTCCGGGACGGTCCGCCTGTCCCTTTATTTATCACTCTAGGCCGTCCTACCCACTCTCCCATCATCAGATGACCATTGATGATCATTCCTTAATTTCCCGGGCCATGGTTGAGATCTCGCCTTCCTTCTGTTTTATTCTAAGGTTCTAAGGTTCTTCACTCCTCTATTCGCCTTGTTTTGTGATAGGGATCAGATGGCATCTTTTCCTCTTTAAAAGTGTACTCACGTATTTAGGGTCCCTGTACTGCTACTAGCTCGTCTGTTAGAGCACCTGTGAATGATCATGTCGTACTGACCCACCTGGCCCTGTCGAAGTACAGTACACTCCGAGTTTGCGATGACTAAGTAATCAAGCACGTGAGATACCCGAAATTCGGGTTGTGGTTGTGAAACGGGAAAGGCCGCGGCGATAGCAGCTTCCTCGGAGCTCCTGCTATGATACGATACTGGGTTGAGAGGTGCTTAAACCGGAACTAAAATTTGAGTTGTCCCCCATAATTTATGCAAGATCGCGAAGCAAGCACAGTGGAAATTAGCTGTTTCTTTGTTGGATACATCACCCATATACCACCCAATCATAGATCACAAATGAAATAAAGAAATGTCTGCGGCGATCCTTAAAAATCTTGGCATCATTTTGCAATTCTGTTGTTTTGCAACGCTATTGTTTTACAACTCACAACACGTGACAGTATAAGCATTCGTTTTTATGCAGCTATCCCACCACTGTTGGTATTCTGGCTACCAGAGGCTAGTCGGAGGAGCGCAAATGCGCATCACGCTAGACCCGAAAGCCGAATTTTTTCCACCCCTGTTTAGGGGATTTGTCTGGCCTCGTCTTGATTGTTTGCGAACGTTCTCGAAGATCAAAGTTCCTTTCAAATGCGCTTATTAACAATTCAGAAAAGGCAAAAATTTTCTCGTACCTTCGACAGTCTTCGAAGAGGCTGCGCGTGTTACAAAGAGTCGAGCTGCTGTGTTTCCCGAGGCATGCGTGACTTCGGTCTGTTTCTACTATGTTCATTTTGTGCCCAAGTTTGTATTTCCGTCGTTTGTGTATTACTCATGTACTCCACTGTGTTGTAATCACCTGTAGGAATAGGGGCTACCTGTAAAGATTTAAAAACGCCGTAATATGACTGAAAGAATGTAACTTGCCTGTGTCGTGTTTTCCCTTCCAATAAACCCTCGTGTGATCCTCTCGCACTCGTACCCTTCAGCCACCGCTCATACCTGTCCTCAACCACGACATTGTGAACTCCCTCGTTACAAAGCCAAGATCACATCAGGAAGCACCACATAAATCAAGGTTGGGAAATGGTCGAAACCGTGCGCATACATTGGCATAAAGAGGAAACATAATAGGTAGGGAATGCATATAACCATATAACAGTATGGGCGGAATTCTTACTTATTCTACCACCCGCTTAGTTCAAGAGGCCTTTCCCGTCTCTGCCTTCGTAATTCCCCTTGAGCACTGAAGCCAAATCGTTCTCCGAGTTCTGCATTGCGCGCAGCTGAGGGGTAAGAGAACCTTCGGACGAAGATTGTTGAGACGCAGGTGATTCGATCGCGATCGCGCTACGCGGCTCGGGTAGGTCCCAAGGGCGTGGTATCAAGGCGATGGGCATAATCCTAGAAATGGGTATGGTAAGATATAGTTTACAATGCGTGGAAGAGGCATTGCGCTACTCACCAGGGGGCGACGCATATTACACCCCTGCCATTGTCCTGAGCTTTGATCATGTTCAGCTTGAGCTCAATATACTGCGAGAGACCTTTCGCGAGGGGAAGAATGCTGCGTATGCCCCCATACCAGGCGCTCAATGCATTGAGTACAATCACAACATTGTCCGAAATGAACTGAATATGCTGTTTTCATTTAAGATGAGGCCAGTTCGAAATCAGCAGCACAAACACTCACAGGGAAATATTCCAAAGTCGAGGAGGGTAGGAACACCTCCACGCCCCACCAATCTAAACAAGCAACGTTAGAGACGTCTCTACAACAAACAGCAATGAGGCGTACGGGTCGAGACGGACATCTTATTGTTAGAATTAGAGGTATCTTCACCGTTATCAGGTCGAAGAGCGATGGGGTTATTGTCTGGCTTTTGAATATCCATACGTTGATGCTAGTGCGAAGAAAGGAAGCGTCATGATGGCAACTTGACGCTTGTTGATCCAAGAGTTTATTCGCCAATATGCGCAAACATTGTCGAATATACGTTGGCATTCCAGTAGATTCCATAGGGCATACGGCCCGGATTGCAACCGTTAGTCACTCATATGAATACATGCTGAAATCATAGGCCTGATGACTGGTAAGTTCATTGAGTGCAGGAGTACAGAAAGGGAGCCTCAGAACACATGGACATTAACACAGGAACTAAAGGGGCCATCCTAGCTTCTAGAGACTGTTGTGGAGCCCCCGCAGTGGCCAACAATCCGCGCTAATTCGCCAGATTGCGCACTGTCCTGTTCGCTTCACCCAGCATATCTCTCGCTCTGGACTCAGAGTCCCCTTCTACTTCTCTTCACGGTACTAGATTATTTGCTGTTGTAAATACGGCCTTGCAAGAAAATAAAAGGGTGTCGCGCTATCATCGAAGCTTGAAGCTTGAAGGGCAGAGAAGTACATGCGCTCGTTTTACCTCTTTCCTTTGTGCGTACGCCCTTTTCTCTCGCAAAAGCCTCACGAGGCCCGGGCCAGCTTTTGTCCGTCATTCCTGTGACCCTCCCTTCTCTGGTGACAATGCCCTACGAGACCCGAGCCAGCAGGCCAGCGTCCGTCCGTCGTTCCTGCACCTTTCCTCTTCCTTTCCCCTCTCAACTCACCTCTCTTACTTTGAAGGTTTTCGGAATCTCCCTCGAATTCGTGAGCATGGTGAAAACTGTCGTGTTGATAACACATTCATGGCCACGCACGCTGTGGCGAGTAGGATGCCTCTTTGCGTTTTGTCTGGCGTAACAGGCAACTATGACGTCGCGCGTTGATGATTCAGAACCAGGCCAATCTTTCCCGATGCCCCGATGCCGAACTGAGCCGCCGACTCAGCGGAGTGTCCACCCATCTCGAT
The DNA here is from genome assembly GCA_003316435.1 of Russula virescens. Classification (NCBI taxonomy): domain Eukaryota; kingdom Fungi; phylum Basidiomycota; class Agaricomycetes; order Russulales; family Russulaceae; genus Russula; species Russula virescens. The sequence goes on from QFEY01001699.1 coordinate 55,264, forward strand.
CCCGATCCTACAAGCGCTCTGATCCGAACCGCCATCATGCCTACGACACAGGCAATCCTCCTCCCCACTTTTCTCCCCCACCCTGGGGAACAACTCCGCGCAATACTCCCCAACAATCACGACTCACTAGCCTCAGTGCTGGGCCTGGCCCTAGCATACCTGAAATCCATGCACCCTGCAAAGACCATCCCTGATGAGTTGATGCGGGCAAGTGGACACATCCTTAGCCTCCTTTTCCAAGACCCGCTCACCCAGTCCCTCCTCCCCAAAGGCACCCAGTCACACACAGCCCCGACAAAAGAACTCACTGCCCTCCAATCTCGCCTCACAAGCATGGAGAACCTTCTAGCCAACCTGGCCAAGGCCACATCCGACATCAGGAAGGATATCAAAGCCAAACCACAGACCACCCCCTCTCAGCCTGCGAAAGTGCCACCCAAGGCTCCTCTCCACCCTGCCCAACCCTCTTATGCCAGTGTTATGACCTTGCCCCAGCGCCCTAGCGTTGTAGTGGAGGCAGCAGGCTACACCTGGTCAGATGCAAGGCCCTCACCAGCCGACATCTGTGCCACTATCAATGCCACCTTAGACCACACTAACCCTACCCAGGTGTGCATGTCTGCCGCAAGGTGGACTGCCAAGGGAAACCTGGTTATCTGGGGCAGTGCCAGTACAACGGCAACCCAACTGACAGCTGCTCTGCCACACTTTACGGAGGCCCTGCAAACCTCCCTCTCAGCTACCGCAGTAGCAGTACCCCAGTCCCCTCCCAAACTCCGACAAAACGTAAAATGGTCAAAATTACGCATCAATGCTGTCCCCACTGGCAGAACCAAAACACGAGGAGCCTTCACCCCTAGCGAGGTCCATCAGGCCCTCGCAACTGAGAACCCTTCATACGCCTCCCTCTCCATCACTCAGCAACCCTCCTGGGTACGAGACCCTGCCAACTATGCCATAGGCACATCCTCCTCCCTCTCCTTTGCATTTGAAGACCCGGATGGCACTGGTGCCCAGCAACTTCTGCACTCACAGACACTTTACGCCTTTGGACATGTAATTACCGTTAAGCGATGGAAGGAAACACCACCCAAAAAGAAGCCTTCCCTGAAACCTCCCAAAACCTCCAACCCCGCCTCCACCACCTCCACCCAGGCCTTGGGGCAACCCGCTCAAACTAGTGCAGGCCAACCATCAGTTTACAATGCCACCAATAATGCCAGTCCTAGCTGGTCACCTGCCAAACAATTACACTATCAGCAAGCGATCGAACGCAAGGCTGCAATGCGAGAGCGCCGAGAGGGGCCTACTGCAACGTAATACCTCCAACTCCAGTACGGCTAGGGTCACCTTCCCTAGGTTCCGTCTACCAAATTCTTTCACCACTCTGCCAAAGGTGGTTTTCCCTTTTCCCACCTCGCCAACACTCAGCCCCATCCTCCATGCCCATTTCATATGACAGTATACGCGGCCCTGAGCTGGCCAACCCTTTTCCACATCCCACTCACGACTCCCTCAACCTTACCCATCGCAATCCTGCCCTTCCTAAGGGGTGGGCTGGTTTAGACCGTAAGTCCTTTGAGAAGACTGCTGGAGCTTGAAAGGAGATTGCAGGCCGTAGGCTGGCTCGTAGTATACTGTGTCCGCGTCTGTACATTGCTTGCACTGCGGAATATAAATTCGGATTCAAAAAAAAAAAGATCCCGATCCTAGCCCTTTTCTCACGACGCCCTCGGATTACTCCCGAGCCACGTAGCATTCTCGGGCCGAGTTGGGTCAGCCCAATGCTTCTTAAGGTACCGACGATGAAGTATTCTCCGTTACGGCAAACCACCAAGTGCCGACTATAACCCTAGCAGCCGGTGGTCCAAAAGACAGCGCAGCGGCACTGACATATTTCTGAGTCAGCCGAGACCAAGTACACATGACCTTTGATTACGGAGAACGTCTTAAAGGTAATTCCTTTTTTCTTGAGATTGTACTGTAGGTCACTAATATACCTCGTTGATTTTGTTGGGCTGTATATTCTCTGTTTTCATGGGTGACCCAGTCTTTTACTGCCTTTTTCAGGCAACTTGTCGTTTGCGGGAAAAAAGAAAAAAAAATTGTATGCATTCTTTCTGTAATATCTCCTCAACAAACCACCGGAATTTCAAAAAAGCTGCACCTTTCAACTCACTGGAATGCAGTGATCATGACTTTCATTGACCGGAAGGCATACAATGCAAGTTGAAGGTTTCGGGATCTCGGAATCTCGGGATTTGTGCGTAT
>QFEY01001701.1:0-13516 GCA_003316435.1 Russula virescens
AATAAACACATGGGAGCAAGCACAAATGAAAGAAAGTGACCTCCTATTGAATTGGATTCATGATCGTGAGGTTTTAGTGGGTAGGACTGCACGACGTACTTGCGAAAGCAAAGGAACACGTGTTTTGAGTCCCACACTATCCCAATATGGGATGTGCGTAAATGCATTTTGTCCTCACAACCGAGCTCCGGCCCGGCTATAGCGAGATAAATGGGGCTGACCAAGAGTCTCCCGCCATTCTTCAATTATTATCGACAACGAATAGCTACGAAAGTAGATACGAAATTTCGACAATAAACGCTTTCAAAAAAAAAAAGATTGTCTGAAATAGATGGGCGCTCGTTGGATTTGGGCGCTGGACGGTGGCCGCCGTTTTCGGTGTGAAGCCACATCTTCATGCTCACGCGTTTCGAGCACACTATAGGCGAAGGCAATTGAATAGAGTACCCCTTGGCATTTACAAACTCGAATAACACCCCTGGCAGCGTAAGTTTCAAAGCTCAGCAGCTGTTACGCCACCTCCGCCAGTAGGTCACTGCTGCAGATCATTACCAATCGGAATGAAGAAAGAAAAGCAATCAACAAAGAGACGTACTATGAACCCTAATAAAATTGGTTCTCTCATCAGTATTCCCTGCCACGTACCACTCCCCCCCTCTCCTACCTTCTCCTCTGGAGTTTCAAAGGGGCCAATTTTTATACATGCACTAGTAAGTATGTTGCATTCTTCTCTGAGTCAAGGCCTTGATTTGACGAAACACCAGATAAACGAATGGTCACCGGTCGCCTCGACTCGCGTGCTCTTCGCTTTCGATGGTGGTTTCGTCGTCCCCTCCAGACCTCGTTGATTTCCTCGTTCCATACGGCCTCATCTCTTTTCAGGTCACAGAAGTCCTCCATCAAAGCTTCAAACAAATTTGATAGCATTTCCAACCGAAACTTTGCCAGAGGCCTCACCAGCACACTCCGGGCGGGAATCCGCGGGATATCGAAAAGACTCGCACTCGCACCACATTGAGCGCCATGAAGGGCAGGGCATGAGGTTCCATCCACAATGAGGTTGAGGCCACCATTCCTGATAGGAGCCCTTTCCTTTTCCTCTCAATCTCGACCCACCTGGCATCGACTTCAAGTTGGAACCGCCAGAGCGGGGCTCGTACTATCTCTTATGCTTTTGCATGTGACTACGATTAATCACTATCAACGACGTCAGGTGCGGGGGTTCATGCGTCATCTCTACCCCTACATTCACCACCTTTCAGAAGAATTCGGGTTGTACATGAATAATCGTAGAGACCCCAGTCCTACAAAGGACATAGTCGATCGGGGGGGAACTGCAGAGCACGTCGGGTTGCACCCATCATATATTCTCGTCTTCAACTCGCACTCGATCGAGGTGCGACTCGTCAGCACCAGGCGGTTGTGCCAGATTGTCTGTGGTCAGGACCTACAATGTACCTGGAACGGGTACAGGTCGTCCGTACTATCATCATTCTCGCCTGAGCCCGATGGGATTTGGGACGAAACACCAATGCTAGGAAAACATGTGCACTGAGTCGTGAGTGCAGGCGACAGGTCACAAGAGCGTGTTTGTCTATTTAACACCGCGAGTGGTGTAAATCAACATTATGTGTCTTTGCACTCACACCGACTATCCGCCACTTCCTCTCTCCCGAAGAGCCTTCGCCACCTACGTAGTACTGTGCCTATTCTCTGGAGTCATTGCGGAATGCAGAATACGAGACAACAAGTCAGCCACTTACTAGCAGCATCTCACTTGTACAAGTATATTCGTTCCACCTGCCTTCTCATCACCACCCTCAAATGTACCTACTTACTTTTGTCATTGTCTGTCACTGGCAGTTTATGTACCTGTTCCTGTGCGAGGAATTGAAGTACAAACTGCGACAACAATTGGCAGGTCAAAGGAGTGATGGCTATTGGGATGGTGAGCACGTCGATATTTTCCGTTTGTCGCCAAGGTGGAGGGGAGATTAGCAGGAATGTCCTATGATATGGACGCGGTGACATGTTCTTGATCAATTCATGTTCATGTGCTCCACCGCGACAACCCACCATTTTACAAAGCCAAGTTCCAACATCTCACCACCGTGACACTCGCTTTTTGCTGACTCGTACACAACGCAACATAGCTTTGACATTAAATTATCTGATACGGCCAACATAAGTTGTAAGGTCCTAGGTGAAGAGAACGATACATAGTCCCGACAAACGACATTTAAATATAGATGGGGGCATATCCACTTCGATTGGGGGCAATGAATTCTCCAGGATTTTCGAGTGGGGTGACCGACATTGGTATCAGCAATTCGGGATGTTTCAGCTTGTTGGCGACGAAGTTCAAAAGTTCAAGTATGGTGAGTTGCCCCGCCGATGGGCTTCCCTCTTTTTCTATGACCTCCATTTGCGCATGGCCTCGCACCATGTCAAAGTAAGTCAACGCCTCGGCGTCGTCCGCATTCTCGAGGCCAGGAACGTTCATTAGCATACGGAGCGTCGCCCAGACGATTTCAGGGGTGGTTTCCTTTCTTTTGAGTAGGGTAATCATGTGAAACGCCAGTCTGGAAAATATTTGGAGCGGACCGTTTCTCACGAGGCTCCTGAGATATTGGGGTGAGGTCGCTTCCTGAGTGGTTTCCGGGTGTCCACGACTTAGGATTTGTCGCTGCGTACGCTCCCCCTGATTGCCTAGGGACAACCAATCATAAACCTTGAGAATGAAGAGTTGTTCCTCAAGATTTTGCGCGATCGGCTGTTGCCCTTGAACCATTCGCAAACAGAAGTTGTCTACAATAATATGGTTGATGATACCCAACGTGCAATAAGCGTGGATCGATGAAAGATTACCAACTACACGTGGAGCGGAGGCGACATTGTCGGCAGCATCGAGGACCCCCTCTACCCCGAGCTTGTACCAATGAATATCCGGGGATCCATTGAAGAGCATGAAAACCGCTTCGAGGATTTGGAGACTTATCAAGGACATGCGTCCACGCGTTGCTTCTGGTACTTCCGAATTGATACTCGTGTTCAGTTGGACGGTAATGCTGCGAAAAAGGCCGTCCGTAGCGATGATCTCCTTGATGGTGTCACGGGCATTGTCTTGACCAACGGATGAAATAAATGCGGGAAGTGCGGATAACAAAGCAATGAGGACGTCGGGTACTCCGAATGGGTCCTTGACGTATATTTGGTCCAACTTGCTAGGAGATTCTGAGCCCCTGGTGGCGGGCCGGGGTTGGTTCGCGGATAGGACCGTCATGAGGCGCGATCCCTTAGAGATCTTGTCCATGAATTCTAGTAGTTGAGTGTATCGTTCGACGATGTAAGGGGGCAAACTCCTCTGAATTGCGGTGCCGACTCTGGATGGTGTATTGGGAGGCCTCACTGTTGAAACAGCAGTTGTTAGACCGTCTACACTTGGCCTATCCGGATTATCCATGCCAGAAGAAAAGGGCATAACTGAAGCGTTATTGGAACCTTCATGCGTGCCCCAGTTGTTTGAAAGATACAAGGAATCGCGGACATCGATATGTACTTCTTCGAACCGAGTGCGCGCAGAGGCCGAAGCGGTAAGCTGGGCAATACCAAAGGCGCTCACCATCGTATCCAAGGTCTCCCATACCGAAGTGAGATCCAGTCGCGGCAGTTCGATATACGAAAGAATGTCCCGTATCAAGACCAGAAAGTTGATCATGTGTCCCTCGTGTATGATGGTGAGGTGAGCATCATACCCACTGGACACCACTCGTAATTCTGCCTCTTCGAGATCAGGTCCGTTGCGCCAGCGCCGGCTGCTAAGGGATATCCAGGTCTGTAATCGCAGTGCCAATGGTAATTTGTGTGGAGAAATGCGAGAGTATGAGGGATGTGCTGGGCCTTGTGAAGAAAAAGAGTCGATGAATTTACGGAAAGTCAGAGCCCTGATACACGCAGCGCGCAAAGCGAGAACAGGATCTTGACGCGTTCGAAACGCATCAGAGGATTTGATGAGCGCGCTTGCCGTCCCTATAACTCGGGGATTGTCGGTCGAGAGAACCGAGAATATCGCATCCATGGCCTCGACGCACGCGAGGGCACGGCTTATACCCAAAGCTGGCGAAACTTCGCGCGATGACATGCTTGATGTGAGATGTTCCCCGACACGCTCCAACATCCCATCAGCAACCAGGGCACCCATGGTAACCGTCGCATCCTTGATAAAGGGCGAATGCATGATCTCCGGAAGTCCAGCGACGAATTTATCCATGTTTTCTTCATCTACATCTGTGACCAACCATTGCAGGGCAAGATAATCGAGGCTACTTGCTCGTCGTTCGGTATCAGTAAGTAGTTCTCGAGATCGGTTGTGTTGAGCGGCAGTAGCAAGAACGTTGCGAAAGGAGGGGCGAGGGGCCTGGGCGCCCCTTACCACCCACACAGGCAGTCTGACGACAAACCGCAAGATGATGGCACATGGACGCAGAGGTGTGGTAAGGGCAGTTTGGTACGGGGAGCTGCTGACGAAAAAAGGGAGTATGCTGAGGATGAAATATGCCGAGAGGAGGATGATGAAGCAGCATCTGGCAGCCATTCCGACGGTATCATCGACGATCCGAAGGAACTCACTAACTGCAAAGAAAAAAAGGAAGACGGAAGCGTGGAGGAAGGCCGGGACGCTTTCGACCACTTTTCTCATTTGAAACTTGGTCAGGCCTTGGAAGAGATAAGCGCGCACGCGGACACGTTTTTGGGGCGGGGCGCTGAGCCGGGAATTTTGCAGGTACTCTCTCGCCCATTGTTGGATCAGAGTGGACATGAGTGCGCACGTCAGTCCGAGGAAGAGACTAATGAACATGAGGATGTTGACGCGGATAGCCATTCCAGAGGGCCTGAAGTCCTGCGTGCCAATAAAAGGAACAGCTGAGGAGGTACTGCCATTCGGTTGGGATTGGGCAACTAATTGGGTCAGGAGCGCTACCGTGGCACCGCCATTATCAGGAAGGAGCATCTTGTACGTCTCGATAATGAAGGCCGCAACGACGGCAGAGAACAAACCAGTCTGTCCAGGGGAGATCAATGACATCTATACCGGCTTTTCTGGCTTGGACAATATGGCACACGTACAAAGATTAACATGGCGTCGGTTTGTCCCTTCCATGTCTCAGCGAGTTCCGTGTCGTGCTTGTCAGCTTTGCTCTCGTACAATCTCCAGACCTTGGTAGATGCTGAGTCAAATCCGTTCTCTGCAGTGAGGGTACGTTCCAGTGATAATGAGCTGGGCGACGCGCATACGAAAACAAACGCAAACACCAACCTCTGCCATTGCCATTGCCGACGTCGGCCATGAGCCTCGGGATCGCTGCTAAAAGCCATTCAGTCCTCGAGACCTGTCATCAATAAAGCACCCAAACCTTGGTAGCCTTCCAAATCCCTTTGACCAGACCCTGACGCAGGGGCAGACATGATGGTTCAAGATTCAAGTTGCGGTACTAGTAATGGACTTGGGTTGTGCGAATACAATTATGGCTCAGAGCCACGGAAACCGTTATCTTGATCAACTCCAGGTACAGCTATACTTGGGCGCAAGATGTCGTGGTCTCGCGATAAGCTTTGTACTGCGATCGAGGCAAATTGAATTGGCTCACCTCTGACAGGTATTTGACAAAGTCTATCGAGAAAGCGGAATAGATGGTCCAAAGAAATCTATGGTATCTGAGCAAACCGACTCGCTGCATCGTTTATGTGATTCGCTCGGGCGCCTGCATCGGCTGCGAGCGCCAGTTTCGATCCTATATCGGGTCTTGTCTGGGCCATGACGCCCATGCATCATTGTCCGAGCGTGAGGCATAACTACGCTACTGGATGCTGACCACGATTGATGGTACAGTATTAAGGCCTCGCAGGGCGGCCATCGATAAGTCGAGGGTGGAGCATCCCCATGGAACTTGTGACTTTGAGGCAAAGTAATCCCAATGCGGATCCAAATCGAGGCATAATATGTGCGTCCTGACTTTTCAGTGCCACAGTCCCATATGTCATTCCAGGTAGCAACAACCGAATACCTGCGAATATCTGTCAGAAGTCACCTATCGCAAATCGGGGTTGAACTACCAATTACAGTAAATGTGCAAGTTTGTGTCGTAATGTTCGTTGTGACTTAAGGGGGCAGAATGCCACGTGGCCTTCAGGGGGTTGTGCGTGTACACCCGGGGACGGTGTTTGGAACGGAACGGTGTTTGGAAAGAGAAAGTCAGTCTCTAGGACCTCTGGTCTCTCAATCGGACTTAATCTGAGTGAAGCAAAGCGGCTGGCTTGTACAATAATTGCTCACACACAGTTCATCACACGGCTTTTACATGATGGCCTTGTCAGCGGAGTAACACACAAGAGTGTAACAGAATTCGTCGCAGAGCTGACTCGGAAATAACAGGATGTGATAGTGCCCTGATGTCCTTGGATGCTATGAGGTCTAGATGCGGCTAGCATGACAGCGATATCAATACCAGTAGGCTGATAAGTACTTGAATTACAGTAGACTTAACTGTGTTATTTCTTTCTTTACAGTATTACTACTGTAGTGACCGAGTAGTGACCATTTCCGTATTGCGAGAAATGAGACGACGTGGCTAGGCGATGATTAATGTTGTTCCGCACAAATCTACAGTCTGAGGAGAGGGTTCACGTTATGCACAGATTCTTTCCATTTGAGAGTATGTTACCGTTAACGAACTATCGCTGTATAAAGGAATTGCACGGATAAGGGGTGTTCCTTCCGTCCCATCTTGCCCTACGTGGTGGGACAGTTCTCTTGATCACATATAATCCTTCATGCGATATGTTTACGCTGCATGTCTGACGAGTGGAGTCCGAGCTTGCTGGTGAGCCGATCCGTCTGTGAGCGTTGATGGACTGCAGCTGTCGCATCAGCTTTGCGGGCGACAGCCGCAACGCTCTTGCTCGTGGTGTGAGCACCATGGTGACGGGCAGCAGTGACATATGAAGATGACGGGTTCTTCGGTGAGAGTGATAGACAACGCGAGGTAGAGGAAGCGAGCAAGGACTAAACCGGGTTCCTGAATAGCCAACGGTTGGTGGCAATGCCACTGCATTGTCCACCCAATATGCAGACGAGTGGAGTTGGGAATTAGCCTGATGCCGCCATGACCAACTCGAGATGGGCGCGCGTTGCTCAGGCCGCTTACGTCATCTACTCGACTGGTAATTACGTCATTACCCAAATTTGTCATGTGAACGTCCGACCTGTGCAACGTGCAACAACGCGCTCAACTTCAACTTTTATCGTTGAGTCCCGTCGCCCCAACCCTCTGCCCATCGCATCTCGCTCTCTCGCTATTATCCCCGCCCCAGCTGGTGGCCACCACCCACTCCTAATTATCTCAGTCTTCGGTACTCGATGTAGTATCCCTGAGATGGCTGACCAGTCAGGACCCGCTCGTCTTAAAGCCCTTTTCGAGTCTGCCTTGCAAGCTTACGAGAAAGAAACGCGCGTCGCATTGGACCAACATCCACTCGCCATTAATATCCAGCATTGTCAATCGGTCGACCGCGTTACCACCCTTCTGCAAGGCCAAGTACAAGGCTTCAATGATTTTCGAGAAACTGACAGAATGATGAGAGCGATCAAGATTACTGTATCAAATTTAACTCCACTCTCCGCCTTCCTCACGAACACCATCGGCTCGGTGCGTCAGAGCACTAATGGGATGTTCCGCATCTCTAACTTTTTTTTTCAGACATCATTCCCACCTACGAGAGCAATACAAGTCGGTCTTGGTATGCTACTGAATGTATGTACCAGTCCCCAGTCCATATATAGATATCGTTTTGACATCTAAGTAAACCAGGCGGCCAAGGGCGTGATATCGAGCTGTGATGTACTCGCTGATCTGCTCGAGTCGATCGAACACTTCGTCGATTATCTCAGAGTATATACTGGTTTCTCTCCTACGCCCACAATCGATAAGGGAGTAATCGAGCTAATCCTGGAGCTAATCTCCACCCTCGCTCTGGTGACCCGAAAGCTCAAGCAGCGACGATTCCGTGAGTTCTTTTTCACGAACGCATTACCATGCTCAAAGCAATGTAGGCATGCTGGCAAAGAATGTTTTTGCGATCAAGCACATCAAGGAAGCCAAACAGAGGCTGGACCTACTCATACAAGAAGAGGCTCGGAAAACCATAGCCCAGACTCCCGGACCTGTCGACCCTCTCGAAAGTACGTTCATAGAAGGTGAGCGAACGCACTCAGCTTGGAGTTCTCTGTGTATCGAATCATCTTCTCTCCAGACGGCAATGCATCGGCTGACAGTATCCGGAATGTCCCCGGTACGTATTGTTGATGACAACGAGCTAGTTCCGCGTCTGACTAAGCCCCAGTTCAAATGATGAGCGACATCAATAAGATGAAACGTCCGTTATCCAATAACGTTGGTGTCACTATGGAAGTGCTGAGATTTTCGGGCAGGTGATAATTTGCGGCGTGACATTCATCGTTGGCTTTCTCCGCCTGATCCTTGGAAAAACTACAACATCGCTCGCGGTTCGAGGCACGAAGGCACTGGGGCGTGGTTCGTTAATGGCTCGGCGCTCTCGGAATGGAAAGAGTCTGGACCAAGCTCACTCCTCTGGATCCATGGGAAACGTCAGTATAGTTTAGCACATACTCTTTCGGAGAGATTGATTATTTCAAACCTTTCGCAGCGGGCGCTGGAAAGAGTGTCATCTGGTACCTAACTATTTAATATTATCATCTCGAGAACTTACGGTGTTGACCAGTTCCATAATCGTCGATGACATCGAAAACATTTGTAAAGCTGGCGACGCATCGCTCGCGATGTATTACTACGACTTCAGGGAGGATCAAAAGAAGGACCTCCATGGGTTACTCTCATCGATTCTATTCCAACTCTGTGACCAGTCCGACTCCTACTACAATATCCTTTCCACGTTCCATTCGACACACCGCAATGGAGAACAAAGTCCCAGCGACAATGACCTTGTGCAGTGTTTAAAGGGCCTTTTGAATCTCCAAGGACGACCACCTGTCTATCTGATCATTGATGGTCTGGATGAATGTCCAAGTAATTCTGCTTTATCGTCGCCCCGCGAGAAAGTCATATCGCTTTTGGAGGACCTTGTGGATGCACGACTCCCAAACCTGTGGATATGTGTCACTAGCCGACCCGAGGCTGACATCAAGCCTATTCTTGAGCCATTATCATTCCGTTCTATTTCCTTACATGATGAAAGCGGACAAAAAGAGGACATTGAGAATTATATCAGGTCTGTCGTAAGCACGAATAGGAAGATGCAACGATGGATGCCTGCGAACAAGCAACTTGTGATTGACACCCTGACAGAACGCGCCGACGGCATGTAAGACAATAATTCATTAACTCTTCACGAGTCTCACGTATCCTCTATGTTAGGTTTAGATGGGTATATTGCCAGCTCGAGTACCTCGCCGACTGCCTCCCAGGGCGAATCCGACATGCACTCCATGAACTACCTGACACGCTCGATGCAACTTATGAACGCACGTTGCGAGAGATCAAAAGCACCAATTGGGAATTTGCGCGACGTCTCCTCCAATGTGTTGCAGTGGTTTCTCGTCCCCTCCTCGTCGAGGAATTGGCGGAAATTCTTGCACTCGATTTCAAGGCAGGACCGATACCAAAATATCGCGAGGATTGGTGCTTGGAAGATCCGGTAGAGGCAGTGTTATCTACTTGCTCTACATTACTTGCCCTTGTCAACGTTGACGCCGACCACTTCTACAACAGCGCCCCAGTGATACAATTTTCACATTTCTCAGTCAAGGAATTCTTGACATCTTCCCGCTTTGCCCAAAAAGACGACAATATTTCCCGTCGTTATCACATTTCTCTTACCCTCGCTCATACCTTCGTCACCCAGGCATGTCTGGGTATTCTATTTCATCTGGATGAAAGCATCACCAGAGACGGCCTTACGAAATATCCTCTTTCCGAATACGCTGCGGGGCACTGGTTTGAACATGCCCGCTTTGAGGGTGTGTCGCGAGATGCAGATGCAGATGCGGGGGTGAAGCAGTTCTTTGATCGGAAGAAACCACACTTTGCAGTTTGGCTATGGATATCTGACCCAGCAGTGCCTGCCTGGGAGCGACGATGGGAATCAGTCAGAAGACCGTTGCCACCCCTTGGAACCTCCTTGCATTATGCCGCCTTTTGCGGCCTAAACGACGCCTTGAAGGCCTTGGTCATTGGACATCCAGAAGATGTGAATTCACGAAGCTTCAGAGATGAGTCTACACCTTTGAATCTGGCTTCAAGCGAGGGACACGTGGAAGCCGTACGCATCCTTCTCGAGCACGGCGCCGATGCGGTAGCCCGGGACAAGAGCGGGTCGACACCGCTGCATGGGGCAGCTCGAATCGGTCATGTGGCACTGGCACGACTCCTCATCGAGCACGGCGCCGACGCCGCAGCACGGTCAAAGGGCGGGTGGACACCGCTGCATGGGACATCCAAAAACGGACATGTGGAGCTGGCGCGGCTCCTTATCGAGCACGGCGCCGATGCGACAGCCCGGACGAAGGGCGGATCGACACCGTTGGATATGGCATCTCGAAACGGTCATGTGGTGCTGGCCCAGCTCCTCGTTGAGCACGGTGCCGACGTGGCAGCCCGGACGAAGACCGGGTCGACACCGCTGCATGGGGCATCCCATAACGGTCAAGTGGAGTTGGCACAGCTCCTCATCGAGCACGGCGCCGACACAGCAGCCCGGGACGTGGTTGGGTCGACACCGCTGGATGAGGCATCCCGAAACGGACATTTGGGCCTGGCACGGCTCCTCCTCGAGCACGGCGCCAATGCGGCTGCCCAGACGGAGACCGGGGCGACACCGTTGCTTTGGGCGTCTGCAGCTGGTCAATTGGAGTTGGCACAGCTCCTCATCAAGTACGGCGCCAACGCAGCAGCCCAGACGACGGCCGGGTCGACACCGCTACATGGGGCATCCGAAAATGGTCATGTAGTAATGGCACGGCTTCTTGTCAAGCACGGCGCCGACGCGGTAGCCCGCGACTCGAACGGGTTGACGCCGCTGCATTTGGCATCCGGAAACGGTCATGTAGAGCTTGCACGACTCCTCGTCGAGCACGGTGCCGATGTGGCAGCCCAGAGCTTGGACGGGTCAACCCCGTTGGATTGGGCATCCCAAAGCGGTCATGTGGAGCTTGCACGGCACCTCATCGAGCACGGCGCCAACCTAGCAACCCGGAGCTCACAAGGGTCGACACCGCTGGATTGGGCGTCACGATTCGGTCATGTGGAGTTGGCACGGTTGTTTGTCGAGCATGGTGCCGACGTGGTAGCTCAGAGCTCGGACGGGTTGACACCGCTTCATTGGGCGTCCCAAAACGGGCATTTGGGGCTGGCACAGCTCCTCATGGAGCATGGCGCTGACGCGACAGCCCGGAGCTCGCAAGGGTCGACACCGCTGCATGAGGCGTCCCAAAACGGTCATTTGGAACTGGCAGAGCTCCTCATCGACCGCGGCGCTGACGCATCAGCCCGGAGGTTGGATGGGTCGACACCGCTGCATGATGCATCGGAAAATGGTCATTTGGAACTGGCACGGCTTCTCGTCAAGCATGGCGCCTCCGTGGTAACCCGGACGTTAGACAGGTTAACGCCGCTGCATTGGGCGTTTCAAAACGATCATGTAGAGCTGGCACAGTTCCTCGAGGAGCACAACATAGATGCAACAGCCCAGGTTGTACCACAGCTCGAACCTTCAAACTTGCACTCAGGTGAAGAGATGCAGCCGCTGACTACTTGACCCCCCTCTCCTTGAAGGCACATACTGGAATATCCTCATTGTAGACTTGACATAGGATATCAATGTTCGGACTTGATGCCTTGTTATTATGCTTTGTGCATGGCAGCATGTGAACTTGTCTTCGTCGATGCTGAGACGAGATGAAATAATCCATTTATATTTATTCGTTTGGGATTGTTGGCAATTGCTGTATGTGAGAGGATTTTTCATTCCTCCGGCACCCCTTCAGCCAGTTAGGGACCTTTGTTCAGAGTTGGGGGCCACAGATGGCCCAGGGCTACTGTCCAACTCGGTTACCCAATCTTACAGGCAGGAATAAATAGGGCGCGGGTCGAACTTGAACCCTCACATCGCGCCGTACCTCTCGTGGGTCTCGTGACTTTTGTGCACGTGAAGCATAACGGATGCACCAGAGGAACCGTTTGAGTACTTTTTGATCGACCAATCAGTCTCCTCATTCTTCAGATAATGCCTCAACGCCCTCACGTCACGAATCATCTCCTGAACAAAAGTAACTCAGATCGGCGCAGGTCAACTGAGTCAACGGTCGGTGCAACGCTGATGACATAACCACTGGCATACGGTACAACTCGGCCGCCGAATTTCATTCAGCGCTCAGCATCATGATTTCATATCGAGTCAATCTTGGCCTGTACCATTATTTTTCAATACAAATTAAATCAAATTCAACTTAGATATATCTATCTGGTTTGATCTGGTTTGAGCGACTTTTTGCTGGGGCTTCACCAATTCTCTGTCGCCCACTGGCACTTGGAGCTGTTATTGTTGCTATATGGCATTCACGTAATGAGAACGTTCTACGTGATGCGACGCGACGATAAGGCGGCTGGTAGCTAGCTAGACTTTCTTGTCCCCCCAACTTGACCTTTGTGGACCATGTCAACGTTGAACAAACTTGCCATTCGTGGAATTCGATCGTTTGACGACAAGAGCCCCTCGGTCATAGAACTCTTCTCCCCCGTCACTGTCATTGTCGGTCACAATGGTAGCGGGAAGACCACCATAGTCGAGTGCTTGAAATACGCAACAACAGGTGACCAGCCACCCGGCACGCAAGGCCACGGTGGATCGACTGGAGCCTTCATCCACGATCCCAAGATGGCAAATGAAAATGAAGTGAAGGCACAGGTGAAACTACGCTTCTTCGCCACAAACGGGCAGCGCATGCTCGCCGTCCGTGACCTATCCGTCAAAATGAAGGAGAGTGGTGGTATGACCATGGGAACGCCGGAGGGCTTCCTCGCTCTGGACAATGCGAATGCGAATAGATCTGGAATAGTACGTTGTCTGGACGCCGATATGTCTGCCCCTTGACCTAATCGAATCTAGCGTCCCGTCATCTCAACAGACAACAAAAAAATGAACATCGAAATACCTCACCTGTTGGGCGTCTCGAAAGCTGTGCTCGAAAATGTTATCTTCTGTCATCAGGAAGATTCTTACTGGCCGCTGGCTTCAGCCTTGGTTCTAAAGAAGAAATTCGATGGTATATTTGAGGCAACACGGTAGGCACGGGACGCCCCTGTTTCACTGCTGTGATGTCCTGAGTTATTCTAGATATACGAAGGCTCTCGAGTCGATCAAGGCTCTTCGAAAAGATCGTGGCGACGAACTGATGACAGAGAAAAAAGACCTTGAATCTTTA
>QFEY01001702.1:16747-155266 GCA_003316435.1 Russula virescens
CTACCCATACCTATGCTACCTATACTGTCACCGCCACGTGTTGCAGTCAACAGTAGACTAAGTTCGAAGAGATAGTCTGACTGCTAAGTAGTGCTCAAGACGCACTAAGTCGATTACGAGGATAAGAGAGATGACTTGGAAGCGTCATCTTTGGCTTTGCCTGGTAAAAGTTTCCGCTAAGTGGGCTCCAACCCAATAGCCACTCACAGTGAAGATGGAGAAGAGAAGTATATTGAGACCTGAGAGACAGGAGACTCAACTTGCCATCTTAGGGACAGCAAGGCATAGCTTATATACTACTCTAGGACATCTTACTAAGCACAAAACACAAGGTCTCCATGAGGCATACAGCCATAAGGAACACAAGTACACGACTCAACTGCAAGGCAAACACGAGGCAAACACGACAGTACCCTAATATCATACATGAGGCAGATATGAGGCCGGTTCCTGAACTTATACCGGTACAATGGTAGACCTGTTCCCAGAGGCCGGTAACATATACCCATATACCCACATGGGTTTGTAAACCCATGACATACACTAATCATATTCAGATTAGTGTTGGGGAAGTTTGGTTTGGTTTGGTTTTGGCCACTTTTGGCCAAACCAGAAACCAAACTGTTCAGTTTCCAGCAAAATTTCCAAAACCAAAACCAAAACTGATACAAACTGTTTATAACAGTTTGGTTCAGTTTAAACCTGGTTTGAGACAGTTTTTGACATCTATTGATTTGGTTTGGTTTAAACTGTGTTTGAACCCAGTCTCAGATGGTTTAATCAATGCAATCAAACAACTTTTATTTGAGCAGGAGCAGGCAGCAGGCAGCGATACAAAAAACAAACAACTACAATGTACTACATCAATGCGAGCCATTGGCAGGAGGGGGCAATGGGCAGAAATATGAAAACCAAAAAATTATGAACCTCAACATGCAACATGAGTTATTTACTGGGTCTCCTCCTGTAAAATCTCATCCACTGTACACTCAAGCTCCTTGGCGAGAGCAGCATTCTCAATATGAGCAGACAAGATCCTGCTCTTGTACCCACCCTTGAGTACTTGCATGGCCTCAAACAAGCATGGTGTGATACAGTTTCAGAAGTCTGTGCTGATATGTCATATGCTGGAAAACTGGCATTCAGACACAGTTGAGAAACCAGGGATGGTGAGATAGTCTTAAGCTATCCTTGCAAGCATAGGGTAGACAATGCTATGGTCCTTCCACCATCTGGTTATCCCAGTTTCAGGAAAAGAGGGCCATGGCTTGAGGGGGGAGGTAAGATATGCTTCCAGTTTATGGTATGGGTCGGTGTCTTGAGCCTTCTCAGCAATGCGGCTTGTGATGGCTGACTGCATCCAGGCAGCACCATAGAGCATCTCACATGGTTCTACAGGTGCTGAAGGGGCAGGAGCTTGGCTGGGGGTCAAGGTAGACCCATTGGGGCAAAAGTATTGACCAAACTCAATGGAATGTCAGTTGGGTAAATTAGCATACAGAGAAACAACTTACTGTTGTTCTGAGACAATCTTTCCCCATATCAAGGTACACATTCTCCCAGTGCTTCTCAGAATAGGCCATCTTGATGCAGGAATCCAGGATAAGGCAGATAAAATAGATGCTGCTGTTGTCGAGACTTCGGTACCATTTGTGAAGGTTCATGAGGCCAGCCTCAAGCACAGGGATAATTTGTGCATACTTACAGTCCTTAGCCATGTCTTCCCACCTCTGTTGTAGCTGTTTGATGACAGGGAGTGCACAATAGACTGTAGGTTGGGTGGAATGTGAAAAACTTTGACAACATAGGGCTGGCTCCTTGAGACTGTCATGAATGAGCTTGAGCAAGCTCCATTTGCCCTCACTAAGCTTGAATATTGAGTATGTTTTTGGAGGTTTGAGATTTGAGACCTTGGAGTTGTCATTGGCAAGAAGTGTGAACTTGTTGCAGATGAGGCAGACATGAAGCATATGGTTGATGAGGTTGTAGAGTGAAGCCCAGCACATATGAACCCATTTGAGGAGCTGCAGTGGCTCTAGTTGCTCATCCTTTCAGACCTTCTTGAAAAATGCATGCACTTGCAGTGAGGAGCAGACTTGGTTGATGAATGCCAGGACCTTGCCCAGCAGGTCTATGGGATTGAAATCCTCAGCATCCTTGGCATCCCTGGTGTTGACAGTGGCAGCATGCTCCTCAAGTGCTAGGAGATCTTTGTCATCTCCATCAGCATTGTCAGGAGCCAGCTTTGAGGATAGTGCTGACCTGACAGATGAAATCAATGCTGGTTCTAGCTTGGTGACAAAAGCCCAGGATGCACAATGAATGGCATGCTCCATGCAGCATGCATGCTGCTCCTTTGGAGCCCACTTCTCAAGGGTGGGGTCAACCCTCTTGGCCATGATGGCAACCACTTTGTTGCACACAGTAGAACCATCGGTGGTACCCCAGCTGAGTCTATTGGCATCGAGCAGTCCATATTCATTGAGAATGTTGGTAAGGAGTGTGCCAGTGTTTGCCCCTAAGTGATCACTGACGATCTCCCAAAACATGAGAACTTGTTTGTGTAAGTCCCACTTGTCATTGACCCAATGACCTGTCACTGTCAAGTAAGGGTCAGAGGTGCAGGAGGTGCCTGTGTCAAATGTGAAAGATACCTTGCTATTGAGTAGCTTGAACTTCTCGCTAAGCAGGCCCTTGATGTGGATAGATTTGCTGAAGATCTTGTCCATGACAGTTGTTCAGCTGAGGAGATTGCAAGGGACCAGGGATGGGTGCAGATAAGTGAGGAGGGCCTTGAAGGAATCTTTCTTGACAACAGAGATAGGGATCAGCATGGGTGACACCTCAGGTTTTTTTTTGGCATACCATACCTGTCACCTTTGATACTATACCCATAGACCACAGTCTACCTGCAGAAGCAGGTTTAACCTGTGGTACACTCAAAAAACTGCAGTGCATTTAACACTGCAGTACATTGTATTATGGGTATCTAAATTTACAAAAGTACTTCTTATTTACAAGAGTAGCTACTATAAATCCATCTGTACATGCTGCCCTAAACCCTGAGTCCTTGACAACATAGAAACTGGGAATAGTTTTGTGAATGGGTCTAAAAGGGTATGGAGTCATGCTGTTGTTGCCTAGTGGTGATGCAACGTGTACAGTTGGTAGGGGAGTGAGAGAGAGAATCAAATGTGAGTTGAGGAAAGGAGACTTTCCACAAAGTCCTTGGTATCTGGAGCTCAAGGAGGTGGCTCAGTCCTGGGTCCCATGCTGGCAAGAACTAGGGGCTGGGGTGGCAAAACCAGGAGTCCCTATGTGGGGGCTATGCATTTGCTGCTCGTGAGACAGGAGTTAGCAATTTTGTTTTGGTTTCACATGGTGAAAACAGAGAGAAAGAGGATACACACTGCTGCAACAATGCCCTCTCTGACCTGGTGCTCAAGGCTCAAATTTGCCTGTTACAGCTTGGCACATTCCTGATGGAGCTCAGCAATTTCTGTGCACTGTGGGAAATGGAGGTGTCTCAGTGGCACCAGGGACCAAGAGTGGTTGTGAGAAATGCTGCAGGTTCACATTGACTCCATTGTCTGCAAGGGCATGAGCATTCCCTATGGATATCATAGTTAAGATCGAAAGAGAAGGCATTCAGATGAAGTGGGATATACAGACCTACAGAGAGACAGGTATCCTGGAAGCAAGATCAGGGACATGTCAGTGACATGGCAGAGGGAAACACGGGAGGCCATTATTAGCACCCACAACTGAGTGTATGAGTAGGACTCAATAGTTGCTTATAAGCTTGACTGAATGGACCAGCCTCAAAGTCCATGGGGACCCCCTTGCAGATGCCATCTTGGCTGAGCAGGCCAGGATCTTGCTGCAGTAAGGGAAGGTTCGAATCAGGACTGCAAGGCTAAGAGGCTGGTGCACTGCCATTAACCCACAAGTCAAGTGCGGTCACACAAGTACCACTGGTAATCAAGCGAGGCTGCCAGCATATGTAGCATTTCGAGCACTGTTGGGCTGTAAAGAGATGTATTAGGCCGAAATTAGGCAAGGATGGGCCCAAAGATTTGTGTAAGAGCTAGGAGAGAAAGACTTGAAGAGAGTGTCCAGTGGAGGGGCACAGGGTGGCACCAAGAGCATA
Source organism: Russula virescens (assembly GCA_003316435.1). Lineage (NCBI taxonomy): Eukaryota > Fungi > Basidiomycota > Agaricomycetes > Russulales > Russulaceae > Russula > Russula virescens. Next base: position 20,898 of record QFEY01001702.1, read on the forward strand.
TCCAACTACAGCAAGTTGAAAATGTGCATGTACACGTTGTTGCAGCCATTGGGAATCCATTGCAGTGATGGGTTGTTGCAGGCAGGATCGCACTGTTGGGCAGAACATAGTTGTATCCCACACTACCAGATACCCAAGTTGCAGAACTCTTCTACATACCACCACCATCCCTAGGAGATTGCATTGCAGACCTAGGGCCTTTCTATGCAAACACACCTTTGCTCACACCCCCCTTCACCATTCAACAGCCTTCACAACCCCCTCTCGCCCCCACCTCACCATCCCACATACAACTGTTGAGAATCGTGGGACCTCTGAAATAAATGAGGTGAAACCATGTGACTGTGGGACCACACATCACCCCAAAGGGGGATATAGTGGGTGAAAGCACAATCAAGAGAAAATATGACCAGACTGGGGTTTGAACCCAGGACCTCCCAGTTATATCCCGGTAGCTCTAACCACTGAGCTATCCAGTCTTAAGTTCTGAAGTGGGGTATTGGCTTATAACTGATTGCCATATCCAACAACAACATTCTACAATGAATACACCCCATCTCTTCCCCATCCCCATGAAGAATGTTCCTCCCCCCCCACTGGATTCCCTACTTACTGAATTTATCAACCAACCCACTCCACCACCCACCAACATTATCCTTGACCCACTTGACGTGGGCTAATGGAGGGAAGGTCATATCACCTGCACCCTCACTCTTGGCTCCCAGACCTACCTACTCTGTATAACCAAGGACATAGACAATAAAGACAATGCACTGGACTGTGAAACATGGCTGCAACTGGTTCTAGCCTATATGTCGGCCACCCAACATGCATTCCAGGCCCAACAGGCAGAGTTTGGCAGTAATGACATTTGTGACCCCTTTAGTGACCTCTCAGGCAATGAACTACACTCCCTCTCCCAACTCTGCATTATTCTCAATGACATTCGGGGCTTCCTCTGGTCCACAGAGGACTCCAACAAACATAAGATTTATTGTAGGTGGTGCATCCACACTGTTTCAGCACCCACCCTGCAAGGCAATGTGGATGACCTGCAGTTTTCCGATGAGCTAGACAGGCAGGCTTTATGTGAGAGCTTGCTTAATAAGACTAACCAACAGGTCTCCCAAGAAGTCTCTGATTGGGCAGCAGGACAGGAAATCATCCTCAAGGATGGTCTGATCGAAGACTTTACGCAATCTGACACATCACATGAAACAGCTGCTAACTTTGTAGGTCTTAACAATCGCCTCAAGGCTTGGATCAACACCAAACAGCGGGAGATTGAACAATACATCCAGTCACAAATCACTGGAGTGGCAGTATCTAACACCATCAACACTTGGGCCCAAGCCAAAGTGGACAACCTACTGTCATATCACAGGATTGAAGCCCAGAAAGAGGTCAACAAAGCATTTAACAAAGACACTTTTGTGTTCAAAAAGGTTACCAAACTACAGAGTGTGGCTAATGAACAGGTCAATTACGAGATTGAAACCCTAAAACAATGCCTTAGGGACACACATGCCAATAACATCCAGGCCTTCAAGCAAGGACTTCAAACCCAGCTTGACACTCAATGCCTTCACAATGCCACCTTGAACAAATTTCATTATGATCTCAAGAAGGAGAGAGATGCAGAAAGAGAGAACCTCTGATGTGCAGTTACACTAATTGTCACTCACAACATTTTACACTCCCCACAGAACTCCAATGCTCCCATGCCTCACTCATGGAAGAAACAAATCGCTTGCTCTTCCCCCCTGACGACAGCCCATTCCCCAGTCACAGCCATATCCACAGCCTTTGTCCTCCCTGCAGAACCAGAGAGGGAACAGAGTTACCCAGTGGTTCTGGCACTGAGGGACCCAGACAATTTCAACACACAGATGGCCATCTGATGCATCACTGAACTCACTGAGGTCATTTCACAGATGGCAGCCACGATCACATGCCTTGAGGTGGCCACAATCAAGTCCATGAACTTTGCCAAACAGGCTATGTCCAACCCATACATAGACTTAACTGGTGACTACGTGCCACTGACCATCCTGCCTGAAGACCTGAAAGCTCAAGAGAAATATGAATAAAACCTTAACATTGCAATGCACACAGCTGAGGCTGCCTGGGATTATGTCCAGGACCTTAAAAAGGATAATCTCATTGATACCGACTTTTACAACAGCAACCCCTATCACCCACGGATCAATTATGAGAGCCATGCATGCAAGATGATCACAGGCCTCATTAAGTCCATGGGGCACCCTATGGGTCCTGAGGATCAGGACATGGTCACATGCACATGGATGCATTGCATTAACAAAGTAAACAAGAATCAGCTCAGACAGCTGATCAGTGCAGCCTACCAGCACATGACAGGTAAATCCTATGGGAAACTGACTAAATTATTCACCACCAAATTCTGTGAATTCTACCTAGCTCACACCCATAAACATTTGCTAGACATCTATGCTCCATTCACAGCCTGAGACAATGACCACTTCTGAGCCACCACAGGTGCCCCATGCTTTGCTTTGGCACCTCTGGCTTGTATGCACACCAACCTGACACCCACCCAACCTGCACCAACCACCAAGCCCATCACTGAATGTGCCCCATCTTGGCCCACAATTGAGATGCTTCCAGCTGCTGCTGACAGTGAGGCTGAAGTACCAACATCCAATGCTAATGAGGAAATTGTGTTTAGACCTACACCTGCAGAAGCAGCCCACAAACCACTAATGTGGACCACAGTGTCCAAAGGGTGGAAACAGAAAACCACTGAGAAAAGCGCTTCCCTGCCTCTGGCCCAGCCAGCTTGATCAACCAATCCTGCCAACAAAGTGCCAACCACTACCACCCCACCTGCCAAAACTGTCATATGCTAATGCTTCCAAAATCAAACACCTGCTGCTGGCAGAGTTGGCACATTCAGACTTCATTATTGTGCTGGACTCCTGACACCTATTCTACCCCAATTGGATCAACTTGAATACTCAAAAGATCTACAAAGATGTTCATGCTGAGCTTGTCTCACTCAAAGCCCCTATCAAGCTAGTGGCACTTCGATGGTCTGACAGAAGGTTGGGAAGGTTGAAGAACATGGTCTACACCTTTGGAGGTAAGCAGATGTATACAATGATGGAAAAATACACACACATTATGGCACGGCCATTCAGTGGCAACCATGCGAAAGCCATCCCACAGGATGGCTTCACTAACATCATTTTTCACGGAGTACCATGTAGGGATGAATTCGATGTGTTCTACAGCCTCTCCACCAATGCCAAACAACTCCAACTCCTTGGCCCCTACCAATTTGCCCAACCCAAACACTCCTGCATCAATGCAGTGGTATCCCTACAACACCAGATTGAGGAATCCTGCCGAGATGGGCACATAGCCTGTGTCATTCTATTTAACATCTCGGGCTTCTTCGACTCCATGTGCCCCAACATGACAGACATGATACTGCAACACCTTGGGGTGGACCAAATGACTAGACAATGGGTTAGGGACCTGATGGAAAGGTGAGAGGTTTGAATCTTGGTTAATGGTGATGTATTCCCTTCATTCCACCCACCTAAAGGATGCCCACAAGGGTCTCCAGTATCCCCAATTCTCTCATGCATGTACACTGCCCCACTCCTAGAGCTTGCTTGGAGCTGGGACCACACTGACCTTTCCATGTACATAGACAATGGTGCTATCTTGTGCACTGGGCCCACATATGCCTCAGCCAGCACAACAGCCCTTACCAGCTTCACATGCACTCTCAAATGGCTTGAGGACTTCGGGCTAAGCATCGACCATGACAAGACAGAGGTAATATTCTTCATGCCCACACACACTTCACCCCACCACAGAACTAAACTGACTACACTTCTTGCACACCAGTTGAGCTCTGTCCAGACTGCAAGCCCCCTAAGGCTTCAAGTTAAGGAGACAGTCCGGTACCTCAGGGTTTTCTTTACCTCAAAACTGGACTGGTGACCCCATGTGACCATCATGGCCACAAGGGTCTGGAGCGTCACTAAGAGCTTGACAGTATTGGGTTCCTCAGTGCAAGGGCTAGAACTAACTCACTGGTGATGTCTCTTTCACAGCATTATCCTCCCTACCCTCTGCTATGGCTCTCCTGTCTGGTTCAGTAACATATGGCAGACAGGCCTTGTCAACATCCTACAGGTGGCCCAAAATAAGGCATGCAGGAAGCTGGCTGGGGTGTTCTGCACCACACCAGCCAACCTCATAGAGGCTCTACTGAGCATCCCACCCATTAGGGTTCAGCTTCTGAGGCTGGGCCAACACACCCAGGAGCATGCCCTTACTCTACCAGACTTCACTTACCTACACCATCCATCCCTTTATACCCTACATCGACCAAACACCCACTCTTCTTCTCCTCTATACCATATCTCCACCCCACACCCTACACCATGGACCTACTCTCCACCACCACATACAGCTCTCCCACATTGGTCTCTACCACACATCACCTTCTTTTCTAAACTCACTCCAATGAAAGTCACTCTCTCTACCCTTAAATCACCTTTGCTACCCAAACTACTCATATGAAGCCTCCCTCATCCTCTCTCCAAAAAACCCATTGGTCTATATGCAATTGTCTCACAGAACAACATCATTATTTCCAACTACACCATAGGCTCATCTATACAACACTCTTTACTACTCGCCCTCATACAGGGTCTACGTTGCCTTGATAAGACACTGCCCCACATCATAATCCTTTACTCCAATTCTCAACTTCCTATTTATGCTACAGATTTGTCCAACTTATCTTTACGTACCCTAGCCTACACCATTCAACATGCATTTTCTGACCTTTCCACACAGGTCTCATGCTGTTGGTTCTCTCCAACCTGGAAATGGTCACACACACACTGGCACATGTTGCTGCTCCACCTCTATTTCTCCCACATCCTCCTCTCTCCCACTCCAATACTTCCCACCCTATCTCTTGATAACACCTTTCTCGCCAACTGGGTTGCCCATAGAACCCTGCTTAACGGAGATGACCCACACCACCTATACCCTGTCTTCTCCAACCCACCCACTCTTGAGCCCCACCCTTGGGTCCAAGGTGTTATCAAGGCAAAACACTGTCATGCACAGTCAATGTGCTTTCAACTGATCACAGGACATGCCTTCCATGCCACATACTCCTTATGCTTCTGGCCCAGTGCAGATGACATCAACAATTGCCCAGACAACAATGGCTTATGGACTCCCAAACACTACTTTGATGAGTGTGACCTTGATTGGGAGATCAAGGGGACACACATACCCATGTTCTCTTTCCAGACATTTTTCTGGGACCCATACAGAGGTGAGAGACTTTGCTGGTACCTTCACAGGACCAAAGTCTTTTCCAAGCCTTTGAGCACATGACCACTCCTGGATCTGAGACCACCATGAGCACATACAAGACCCTTTTCCCAACAATGACATTTACCTATGATTTGCTACACTATGAAACCTACTGAAATGACACACACTGGAAAATGTAACCCAATGTCCTACAACTACCACTGTTCTAGTTTACCTCTGCAATCATATTGCTCTTTTGCAAAAAAAAAAAAAAAAAAAGATACCCAAGTTGGGATCTCCATTAGAGAGCAGGTGCATATGCTGCCAAAGACCATTGGGGGCATTGCAGCATATGTGGAGCCTTCTGTGCCAGTCTCTGGCTCTTCAGTGCCACAGGCCTTGCTTTTTCCATTTACAGTGGACTTCTTGCCCTTGGCCCATTAGGGATTGTAAGCATAGTTTGGGTATAGTGTCTCATGTTCATTCTGTGATCATAGTAATAAGTATAATGAGTACAGGAACAAAAACCTGACAGGTGTGCATACCTTCTTCTTCTTGCAAGGTCTTCCCAGAACTGACACCCCTTGGCTGAGAGACTCTTCCAGTGGTGGCTGATAGTGTTAGACATATCAACCTGGCGTTATTTCATGGAAGCAGGTCCATCATCCTTGCCTGTGTCTCTGGAGTCATATGCCAGATTTTAGCCCCTCACAGCATTTGCAGCACAAAAAGCTGAGCACAATCTCCAGCTGCTTGATGTAATCCTTGTCACCCTTCTTCTGTCAGCACTTGTTGAGGTTGGAGACAATGGAGGGTCTGCACAGGGAGAGCTGGTTAATAGGGGCAGCAAGGTGAAATGAACAACAGTAGATCGGGACAGAGGCGGATAGTGCAGGCAACAAATGGCAGTTCGAAACTTGAGCTGACAGTGCAGACAAATGCAGATTAGCATCAATAAGTTGCAAGTATTCACCCATATTCACCTGGTAAAAAGATGACCACATGGTTCATCCAAATTAAGCGATGCAACACTGTGCAACTTGGCATTGCCTAAAACCTACAACCAGGATTGCGTGGTACCTACAACTATGGGTTACAGGTATGGTATTAATGCTGTAATAGGATTTGCTACACCATATCTGTACCTGTGCAACCTGTGGTCACAATACCATGGGTTGACCCATACCCTTGCTGATCCCTAGATGGAGAACGCCTGAAAATTTAAACATAAGTATCTAGGATATGAAAGACAGAGAAGTATGAACCTAATTATCGAGGATGATCCACTCACAAAGGTATAAGAGAAGTCCTTTGCATTGAAATGGTGGTGCTGAGGTACTCCAGATGATGAATGAGCTGATATCACTCTGCACACTCATAGTATCATTCTCCTTCACATTGGGGCTCTTTGCAACAGTGGGAACATTGTTCTTCTTGCACATCTCACAGTAGAATCTGTAGTGCTCACCACCCTGGCATGTGAAATGTGCATGGAGAGTTGATGTCAAATTGGTGAACTTGTAGAAGCCTGTGCCATATGACAGCTTATGGTCCTTCCTGCAAAGTGAGATTAAAACATGCTGGGGGAGGAAGGGATAGTATGCACTTGCAGAGAACACACCACCACCCTGACTGCTTTTTGCTGTCCTTGATGCACTCCCCTGTCTTGTACACAAGGTCAAGATCGGCACAGCACTTGTCCTTGCTACAGACATGGTGGCTACTTGTGCATTTCTGTGGCAGATGTGTCAGTAGATAGTATATATGCAAATAATGAGGGAAAATTTTACACAATTATCTTTGATGGACAGATTGTCATGGACAGACTCTTGGTACATTCAGAAGGACTGGCCTATGTGAAAATTTTACTATACACATCCTGATCTGTTCTGATCATTGTACAAGTATGGTATGTCCCTCTTTGGCTTCCTGGATTGCCTAAGGATCCCTGTACTATTTGCTGTGTCTATGACTTGTTCTGACTCATCCCTGATGTGTACTGTACTTGTGGGCAGTGTCCCAGCATTGTTCCAGACCCTAGGATCAGTACTCATAGTATTACAATCCCTCCTGTATATAAGGATCATTGGTATGAAGTTGAGCCCTAAGCTTGACTTAATTCTCAACTTGTAGCTTCTTCACTGCATGCATCGAGAGGATAAGGGATCACCATACATTTTATCCCCTCTTCTCTTGTTCCTTGAGTGTCAGAGTCTATCAGTTGTTTGCTCAGCTTCTCTCCCTCAAGACTCTACCTAGTCTACCTGCTTAAAGGCACAGGTGCATACTGCTTAAGCTTGAGCATTAAGCAAGCACATCACTAGCTACACTACTTGGAAGGTTTAATTGTCTGTCCTCATTTGTATTAACCCTCCCAACTTGTGTCCAGGTGCACCAGTGCAGTAGAGTTGATTGTTAGTACAACTCTTCATCCTATTGCACTTGTGTCTTCAGAGATCGAAGAGCAAGTGGACAATACTCCCTCTTCTCACTCTGATAGCTTGCTAGGGTCTGCTTGACCTCGTTCTTGCAAGCTCTCCAGTCCAAGGCCCACTACAGCCTTAACATAGATTGTCATCATTGCCAGAGCTCAAGCCCTGGTCCTCACTGGCATTATCCATCTCTGACTCCAAATCAACAGAGATTGCAGCTGCTTGTGCCTTCCTCACCCTCAACTCTCAAGGGGGGGCATGTCATTGTCTGAGTGGCACCATTTCTGGGTGCTCTGGCATCAGTCCTTGGTGACAACCTTGGTGGGTAGACAGGGTGTGAGAGATGTATTGATCGATACTTTGGGCTGGCCACATAGCTGTTGGATGCAATCAGAAGGACCAGCAGAGGAAGATGGAGTGACAGGTTCGATTGGAGTGGAAGATGTAGAGGTATCAGGTGGACCTTGGCTGATAGGATACTCATTGTCAACATCATGGTGCCATACAAAATCATTGGGGGATGTGGCCATGTCAAATGTGTGTCCAGGTCAAAGGTTGAAAAAAAAAAGAGAAACATGTTGAAGTCCAAAAGAAATGTGTTAAGTCCAAAGTCTGAAATTTGTAGCCAGCACAAGCTTACAAACTGTTTGAAACCGATGCCAAACTGCTTGGGGGTGATGAGTAAGTAGGGAACTGCACAGGTAACCCACAGGTAGCTCACGCTGTACCCATACCCGTACCTGCGACGACCTGTACCTGTAACCCAGCGGGTTTACCCATCAAAATGAGACCAAGATCATCCAAATTGGACAAGAAATGACTGAGTTATGCTCAAAACAAGTTCCTATGATCATTTTGATCATAACTCAGTCATTTCTTATCTGATTTGGATGTTCTTGGGCTTGTTTGAAAGCTCACGGGTAGGGGAATCCTGACCCATACCCTTACCTGTAACCTGTACGGGTTCAAAAACCCCTGCAGTTCCCTATGAGTAAGTGCCCAAACCAGAGACCAAACCATTTGGTCTCTGATAGAATTCTCCAAACTGAAACCAAAACTTGCAGTTTCAGTTTGGTTTAAACTGGGTTTGAAGTGGTTTGAAACCAAACTTCCCCAACACTAATTCAGATGATCTGCAATTTTCAGGCCAGACAGCAGCAACATTATAGTGTACAACTTTAATCTCTAAAATTGCATATAGTAACCCTACTTTGCTATATTTTAATCTAATCCATGAGAGTTAAGGAATGAATAAGGCAACCAGCATCACTAATGTTAGTGTATGTATATATCTCTAAATGTATGTCCATTGATGTGAGGCACAGGCACAACAAAGAGAAGATAGGCAACTCAATGAAATAAATTATGCGGCAGTAGCGTGAAAATGCTTATAAGGCAACCGGACCATCGTTAGCTGTTGAAAGAGTGCTCGTACGCCAAGCAGCGAGACTCGAACTCCGTGAATGGCGATAGTTACTACGGTCACCCTCATCTATGACGGTTTCATCGATTTCTGACAGCTCCCGTCGCTCAGATGGGCTTGGACGCTGCTCTAACTTTGGACTAGGTGCTTGCATTTCATAGGTGCTCGGAGGTAAATGATGGTTTTCTGAGGGAGAGAGACATTGACCACGGAACGGTCGTGAATATGAGATAGAGGCCACTCCTGGATAAGACTTCGAAGGTTCGTAGGAGCCCGGTGACAAAACGGTGGCCTGTATCGAGACGTCAGAGGCCGAGTAGTTGGAAGGTTGAGGGGAGGGTGACACCACCGCGGTCTGCATTTCCCAGGCTGGTGAGATAGGCGTAGCCATTGCATCTTCGTCTCCACCCACTATCGCAGGAGGAAGAGTATGGTGCAGAGAACTCGAGGAAGTTACGGATGTGGCAGAGGCGGTAGCGTTTAGTTCTTCGACTCGAGTGGGGGGAGTACGGTCCCCAGGACCGCGTGGCAGACCGTGCTCATAAACATCCGCAGCTGACGTCTCCGAGGTAGAACTCATATGAGCGTCTCTGAATATTGGCACCACTTCGGGGTCTGATGAGGCACCATTTACAATAACCATTCCGTTGCTCCGATGTCGGATGCCAAGGGTGTCTTTAAGATTGCCCTTGACCCACATATAACGCACTATGTCGGCATCTTGTGGCACGAAAGACGTTGAGACAAACTTGACAAGGATGCGCGGAACTGCAAAACCGAGTGAGCACAAATCGCTAGCGAGTATAGTCAACTCACGCAGCGCAATTGCTACACTTAGAATCACAGTTACCCAAAAGGTAATACCTCCGAGGAGCCTTTGCGCCTCATTTGCGAACGCGAAACTCTTGAAAAATGAATAGATCACGATCCACAGGAGTAGCACTATAGAGGAACCAGGGATAATAACCCAAGTGATGATGGTCCAACTACTCTGCAAGTCAGACCAGTGTCCAAGGCGAACGACAGATGACTCACTAAAGTGTGTTTAGACCTACGTAACTATTTGCCGTAACAATTGCTGCAACAGCGACCGTCGTTCCAAAATCCGACAACGACTCAATAGTTCGGCCATTCCATGAAATAGCCGGTCCAGCGGTCCAAGCAAGGTATGGTATATAGAATACGACGGCCGATTGATACAGGCCGTCAAGCATGTATAGCCAGAACTTGGCCCGCGTGTATTCGAGTCCACGGATTCCTCGGATATACAACTGGGGAAATGCCAGAGCAGCCTTGGCATTGACGTCTTGGTCAAAAGCTTAGATAGAAGTTGTCACTAGATGAAAGCAAGATAACAGGTAAGAACTTACCTCCCAGTGCGACGACAGGTAATGACGTGAATACGATGTTGTATAACATGATGAACGAGTACTCGTACAGATAGGTTGCATCAAAGCTGGGCCGTGGATAAGCATGGAGTACGAATGAGGAAGCGTGGATATCACCTATTGTATATAAGAAACCAGAACATTGCCAATGTCCAGATAACATTCTAGAGCAACGATTTTAACGAGACGATGACATTTATGAGATTCAGATACTTACCTTATAGAAAAAGTTACTGTGCAGATCGGCAATACGGCGATAAGACCAACGCCCATGGACGATAAGGAGCTTGGTTAGGAACCGGAATTGACCAAAAGCGTAGTCCGCTGACATGGCAGCTTGCGATCCTTCCAATCCGAAGAGACCGACACCAACGTTGGCCTCCTGAATCATCGCAACATCGTTCGCACCGTCTCCGATTGATAACGTCATTGCATCTCTACCCTCCTTGACAAGTTTGACCGCAAGCGCCTTCTGCGCAGGTGAAACCCTGCAGCAAACGACGGTTTCGCATTGAGTTCCGAGATTCAAGAACAACGGTTTCAACGCCGGGTCTAGGACATGACGAAGGGTATCACCATCAATGACAACGGCAAAGGAGGCCTTCGCATTTGATGAGAAGCCACGCTTTTTGGGATCCCATGATGGAGGCCCTAAAATAGAGGCGATCTTGTTCAAGCCGGCTTCTAACTGCACCCGAGCACCGTCAACGGTGTCTGCAGATAAGATCATGATCTCCATATCACTCTTTAAAAGATTACAGCTGAAGGCTGAACCAACTTGAGAGAGAGGAGGAACCTGAATCATCTGGGAGACGCACCAATTTCAATAGCCGTCTGGACTTTATCCCCTGTAAGAATCCAAAGCTTGATTCCTGCAGCATGGAGCTTCTCTATCGCCTCGGGCACGCCCTCCTGTAGCTTGTCTTCCAGGGCAGTGGCACCTATGACATGAAGGGAGTGTTCGATGAGGGAATTTGCTTTTTCGATTTCTTCGTCACGGTCCGCAATTGACGAAGTCGCTGTGTCATAGACGCGGGTCCACTCCAGGTACTCCTCGTCAGATATCAAGCGGTATGCAATGCACAACGTGCGCAAACCACTATTAGCGAAAGATTCCATATCTTTTGCTGTTTGATCTTTGAGTCCAGAATCATGGTCTTCCGCGAGCCGTTCATAGATAACACTGTCTGCGCCTTTGCAATATAGTACAATCTGGCCTTGAGGATTTCGAACGATAACACTCATACGCTTGCGCGTGCTGTTGAATTCCAGGACCTTGAGAAGGACATAGCTCTCCGGCTGACCCATGACCTCGATGTCAATCTTCTCGCGGCTTCTGCCGATAAACGGAAAACCAATGTCGCGTGTCGCTGAGACGAGTGCCGATTCATCCGGGGATTCTGCCTTGTATCCCAGAAAGTGTGGGCGCTGTCCTGGGTCTGGTTTGTCGGCAAGGACAGTATGGCATACGGCGAGTGCACGAAAGAATGAAACGATGTGTGTACGCTGCTGCCCAGATCGATCCGTAAGGTCTTCGGCCAGTTTTGGGGACACTAAGGTCAGTTTGTCCGACTGGGCGTAGCGGTTCTTGAATGCCTTATTCAGCGATTGGAGCATATCTTGGCGGAGCTCGCCCATTCGAATAGATTGCTCCTCTGCGTTTGGTATATCGTTTCGGCCCTCTCGTCGTGCGGCCCCACGCTGGACTTCGGTTACAGCTTCGCCGTATATAATTCCATGGATCGAACACTTTTGGAACTCCATCACATTTTGCGTCAAAGTTCCAGTTTTGTCGGAGAAAATATACTCTATCTGGCCGAGATCATCCGATATGCTCCAAGTTTTGGGAACGCATGCCGTGTTCAATGGCATGTAAAACATATCGATGTCCTGCGAGATGAAATAAGCTTGGATTGTCTTGACAATCTCAATGGAAATGTATAAGGAGATGGGAACGATATTCTGGAACGCAATAAGGCAGGATCTGCACCAACAGTCAATTTACGTTTGGTCGATAGATAAGATCTACATACGCAAATGTGACCAGAGAATTTAACACGTTTGAAGAACTTGGATCTGAACCTGCTTCGAACAATGCGGCGCTCGTCCCAGCCCGAGAGTCGAAGACACCATTGAGAATTGCGGTGACTGTGCACATTAAGAGGAGGACAACGAAGTTGACTATGACATTAAAGTTTGTTTCCTTCTCTATTTTGGATCGCTTCGAGGGTGTGTCTCCCCCATTGAGCATTATCTTCGTGTCTCTTCCCGTAAATACCACCAAACCAATGACCCAGGCTGTGTTCCGAATCGTGCAGCCACGAAGGACCATCTCGTTGATTGTGACCGGTTCATTTTTCGGCTGACCATTGGTCCGATCTTGAAAACGTAGGACTCCATTATATAGATAGAGATTGGGGTGTGGAGGCTCCGAATCCAGGATGAACGCTGCGCGCTCAATGTCTCCTTCGGAGAGTATGCGTGACGTAGCGTTGACAGCCTTGCGTGGTTTAAGATTAGTTTCGCCGTCAAGGTTCTTGGTTTCAAGATAACATAGTCCATCGGGGTCGGATGTGGAAAGGACGACGATGTCCGCTGGGACCTGATCGTTCTCGCGAAGAAGGACGATGTCGCCGACTTCAAGCTTTTTCCAAAGAGTACGCTCCCACCGAGCGGAACCTGAGATGGGCTTTGACCAGTTCACGACTCCAGATGACGAAGATGGCGCGAGAGTCGGTGACGATGCGTTTCCTAGTAAATTCTGGGATGATGCTGAGGAGGATCGAGTATGATCATTGTTAAGAAGCGGCGGATATGAATGCGAGTCAACGCTCTGGATATCTTCGAGACGCTTCCCACCGACATCTCTGTCCAGAGACAAGCTGCTGAGATCGGCAACACTTTCGTTTTGGCGATTTCCAAAGCGTTGAAGTACAATTCTCGAATCCGCGCCTGCCTCCCTTTCTCGTAGCTTACGGACTCCTCTAGTCACGCGATCAGGTGAATTCAGTCCTAGGAGTCTTTCAAGCCAGTTGCGGGGATCCTTGGGCTGGTTAACGTTGCGCCAGTTGCCGAGCTTGGTTGCCGCTGATGTGTTGACCTCCTCATCTAACATCGCTCGACGGTAATCCTCTACTGCATCCTTGACGGCTGTCACCATGAGAATGAACATAAGTGGCAGCGCTGCTGTTTGTGGTGACACAGCGCCAAAGATGGGGAAAACTGAATGTGATTGAGGCTTTACACAGTAACAGCAAAACGCTTAGGACACATACCCTGCAGGACGACAAGTACCAAGAAATACAGATTTGCGACACTACATGTCCTCAGTAAAGACCGAGACGGGCATGATGTGTACCATACCGTCTGAACTGTTCGTACAAATTTTTGGGAATGAAAGTAATCAAGGCGTACTCTACGGAGGGTGAGAAGGAAGTAATACAAAGTTACAGTGTCAACTCACTGGTTGTATTCACTTTGTTCCTTGCATATCGTTGAATAGGCTCCCCATGCCGATCCACCTCTGCGGCATTCAACGGCATATTAACGTAGATGTTTCTCCTTTGGCCACTGATCAGGGTAGATGGCCCATTTGTTGTGGGAACATATGCTTTATGGTCTGGATACTTCGCCGACTTGGACCGAAAGAATTTGGAACGTCTATGCCTAATTGAACGTCTGCGCTCAGCACGTTGCTCAGAGGCAATGGATTCGGCTATGGTCGATGCAGCTGTTCGAACGGTGCGTAGGCGGAGGTCCTCGTCGACATTGGTGTCGTGATCATCAGCGTCAATTTGGTCCGAGTCGGGATTACGTCGTCGTTTGAAAAAGGACATGGACTAAAACGGGTATAAAAGTGGTGTGAAGACACAAATAGTGAGGCCGTGAAAGAAAGCGAGAGAGAAAGAGGGGAGCGGAGGATTGGTGTGTTTGAATGCAGTTTCGCAAAAGTTGCACCAGATGGGATGGACAGCTGGTAACTGCGCGCGGGTTGCTTGACCTTTTGGCCCTCCGCTCACCTTGGCACCTCAGAGCGACGTGGCCCGTTATTCCAATTTTAGTAATATATAAGGTTACAAATAAATAAATAATATTTACTTGACTATTTATTCAAAGTGCGGTCGTGAAGCCTCCTTCTCCTCGAAGCGAGGAAAACAAGACACCAGACAAAGATACTCAAGACACTAAGTATAGTGTTTGATATATTTGGCGACGATATCATAAATATGGAAATTACATCAGGCCCAGGGATTCTCGTCGCTTTCTAGATCATCATAGACATTTACCAACCCTCTCGTCCACCTGTGAGATAGCGGCGGCTCGACCTGTGTAACCCCAACAGTTCCCTTAGCATCGGAACCCTCAACATTTCTCCGAGTTCCATGTCGGTTATGCCTCTTCTCTCGCTTACCCCCCTCTTCCAACACCGCGTTCCCTTCGACCTGATAGACTTTTTTTGCGCCACGTGATACGAGATCGCCTTGAATATTATCGGTTTCTAGGACTGGGATATGGATATCTTCGGTCACAAGGTCGATGGCATCTGGCCGCCCTGCAGGCCCCGAAGAGTCGATCGCGGTCGACATCGATGATGGACGGGAGTCACTAGGACGTGGCGCAGATTTTAAACCAAGCTTCGGCTTAAATACGCTCGTCCAACGCGGCAGGGCGTCCGAATGATCACCAGTTGATTCATGGATATACTCCGGATCGATGGTCGAGACGGAAGAGTGAGATCTGCTCTGCTGTGGTTGTGATACGCTTAACGCTCCATAATTAGTGGCTATGATGGTGTTGCGACCATGGCGATCAGAGAACCAAGCACTGCGCTCATTGTTGAGAATCCGCTCTTCTTCTTCCCACATCTCCGCGCGCGCAATCTCGGAGCTAGCGTCAATACATGGGTAATTATAGTCACCGAATAGGTATTTCCGACTGTTTGCAAAGAGTTCTTCGTCTTCGGAATCAAGGCCACCAAATGGGAGGTCAAAGCCAACGGCCACAAGTTCGTCATCTCCAGCATTACGGATGTCCTGGATTATATCCTCCACGTCCCCGGAGAGGAGGGGTGCATGAATAACATCTTCTGGTAAGCGTTCCCCGCGATTTGACGCTGCTGTTTGAGGTAACCAGTACTTTCCACGTCCCCCATGGGAGTAGCGAAGCCCCGCACGAATGCGACGCTCGCGACCAAGACCCTGATGCATGTGTCCCTCACTCGGCTCAAATTCACGGTAATCCATGCCTCGACCATTTAATGTGGCACGAACGTCTTCGAGAACGTCTTTAAAACCGAATGCATCCCGGAAAGCTTGACGCATTGGCATACGTCCAACGTATGCCAGTTTCTTGTCAATATAGTCGCGATGGGAAAAAGCCGAAAGATGTGCAATGGCAAAGAAAGGCATCTCAAGGCAGATCAAGGTATCGGTTAGACCAAGAGATATGTGTTCTTTGTCTGTATATGGGCCCAGCTTCTTGATTGCACCCACAGACGCCAGAAGAGATATACCAATGGCCTGCCAGAACGAGAAAAACAATATGCCTTTCACACAGAGGAATTTGGGCATCGGCCTACACGCACACTTGTCAGAGATATCAAACAATAGTGATTCAACTACCGACCGAAATGGCTTGAGGTCTTCATTGATCGAGAGCCAGAACATAGCCAAGCAGTACAAGCTTAGGCAGATACTGACATTATAGATGATGCTGACATAGAGGTACCCAGAGTCTGCCCGAAATTCGCCTTCGTTGTATTTTCCTGATGCCTTTAACGCAAGCGAAGCGATTGCGAGGAAGGGCTTGACTTGAACATATTCTTGAAGAATTAAGGTCAGAAGACGAGGATTGTAAGAAGATGAGGGACATACGGAGAATTCCTCGCTTGAGAAATAAAAACGTAAAGGGGTCGCTGACGTCGAGCTCGCGTTGGAAGATATTCATGGGGAAGGGGGTAGCTTTGGGTTGGCGGCCATGCACTCGAATGAGGAGCGAACGCTCCCCACCAAGGTATCCAACTAGCAGTTGGAAAAAGCAATAAATTACGAATGCCTGCGAAAGCCATCGTGACTGAATACGGCAGCTTCAACGAACCACAACATACCTCATAGATGTCCCGGATGGCATCAATTACGAAAGCCGCCTCCAGCGAGAAGAGAGATATTAGAGAGGAGATGGCGTATATTGGGACCATAAGCATGATGCGGACTACCATCCTAATACGAGTGGTGTGAGCATAACGCAATTCACGTTCACTTGAAATTTCCACTTTGTGGAACCGTGGTGTGATTGCTTCCCATGCAATCCTGACATTTGCATGCACCCCGCCTGAAACCTAGAGACGTACTCCAGCACGCGACGCTCTACCCACTATCCCCACGCGGTGTGTACTTCTGTGCCGATCCCATTCCGATTATATGAAAAAGGGTCCACTTACCGTTGTAAAAGAGGCTTGCGGTAGTTCTTTAGATGCATGGATATCGAGGTTGCAGACACAAGCGTAGCAACAAAGGTTGCAGCTGCTGCGACACGTAAGATGGCGGGAGCTAGAGCTGAACCTGATCCCGTGCCATTGTTGAATGGGGAGGACATAAAGATGGAGCTCCCCGAGAAGAGATATGCCACCTTTCAGGAATGCTGTCTAGCAGCGACAAGGTCAGGGTTGAGGCCGTTGAGGGGTGACGCGGAGAGGGCGGCAACCCGCCTCTCACGCATGCGGCTTTCCGGCCCACTCACACGTTTGGGGATCCTTTTAGTCAGCAGGGAAACGGAAACACAAGTATGATACACGCCGCATCTTGATCTTCAATGGACACCACCGACATTCCTCAACTGGCCTTACTTGTGTGTGATGTACCCATTCCAGAGGTTGCAAAAGATTATGGAAAATATCCGATTATATTTGATAGACTTTTTCGTGCCTCATTACCTGATGGACTCTCTGATTTTGCCTTTCACCCTTACGACGTTCGGAATGCGAAGGAATATCCACCAATGGATAAACTTGACACTTATGATGGGATCATCATTACCGGATCTTGTAATGTCCTCTTTCGGTTGATTTAACAAGATGACCTCACACTTTATTCTTCGTTTAGCCGCATCTGCATACGAAGACGTTGAATGGATAGACAAACTAGTATCCTGGGTGACCGATATTGCCACAAAGAAGCCACGCATTAAAATCATTGGTAAATTTCACAATGTTGAAGTCATGTAGCCGCTTGTAGACAATCCGTGCACAGGAATATGTTTCGGTCATCAAATCGTTGCACGAGCACTTGGTGGTGAATGTGTATCGAATTCAAAGTGGGAAGTTGCAATCACTGAGGTCAATCTCACCGATATTGGTCAGCGCATCTTTGGCGTGTCGAGTCTTGTAAGACTACCGTTTTGCTTCAATTTGCTATATATGTTCACTCTAATGCCGTCGCAGAATATCCAACAAATGCACCGAGATCATGTACCCACTATCCCCCCACTGTTCCATTTGCTTGGATCGACGACCAGGACCGGAAACCAGGGTATGGTGCGGTTCTCTGATCCGGATGCATGTATCCCGGTGCCGGGCGGTTCGATGCCTCGAATCCATATTCTCACCCTGCAAGGGCATCCTGAATTTACCGCTGGGATCGTGCAGAAAATCATCAGGGCACGAAGTGAGAGCGGGGTGATGGACAAGGATACAGCCGAGGATGGACTAGACCGCGCTGATGAGCGCAATGACGGGGTTGATATAGCGAAAGTGATTTGGAAAGTTCTCGTACAGTAGAGGAAAGCCAAGGCTGTAGGAAATCGGGGTTTGAATTAACGAAGCACGCCCACGCCGATCCCGAAGTGCTGGATTGCAGGATTGGCGTATTCTCTGCCTTATTCTCTTTCCTGTCCGCTTATAATACATGGTCACGGCCGACGTTCAACAGAGCCCTCAAGACGGATGGCTTCAGAGTGACAATACCGTTCTCATCTCTGCATTAGCAGCTATCACAGTTGCGACTAGCTCAGTCCTCCTGTGGTGTTGCCAGAGACCTACTCCCCTTCAGGACACCATTCATTCACCCGCTGCATCCACGGTACCCACGACCCTCACCTCACTCCGTTTCTCTGATTTTTCTGGTTCCATAAGCGACGACATGCGTGTGGAGGTTATAGCCGAAGAAGGTCCTCGTGGTGTCATCCAACAACGAAGCGAACGGAGCAAACAAGGACCTCGTTCGAAAGAGCGGCGACGTCGCGGGAAAGATCCCTTCAAGGAGTTCTCCAAAGGCGGAAAAAAATACAAAGAGCTACTTCGTCAATTGAATCGGTCTTCCACCGCGTCGAATGGAGTCTCAACTACCGCTACCTCAGAACGAGATTGCCCTCGACGAGAGCAAAATACCTTGGAGACTCACGGATCACCCAGAGTCCAAACACCTGACTCTTCTGGACCCGATGGTCTCTCGTCAAATCAACATTCTACCGTGCATGGCTCTCCGGCGCCATCATCCAATAAGTCTCTCGACGAGACTGCAAATCCATTGTCAGCTGACAAGTCCGTCCCGGAAGCAGAAGCTATCGAAGAGCCGAAAGATCAACGTCTTTCTTCACAACCTATGACGATGACACTCTCTGACACAACCGCCGTGCTTGGGGCGCCTAGCACATCCTCCCTGGACCCATCCTCTAAAGCATTCCCAGGTCACCTTCCCGTTTGCCCATTGGAATCGAGTATTCTTATAGAGCCCTCCTGTTCGACTTCGAATTCGTCTTCTCGTGGAAGCCAAGGAGGGTCGCACTCTCGTGGAACGAGTTCGTGGGATTGGGACGGGCAGTCATCGTTTTGCCATGTCCCCCCACCCCGTTTCGCCGGAGCACTTGTAATGAACCCACAGCGTGAATCGAGCTTTCCCATCTGTTCTTCTGTTACTTTCTCTCCACCTAACACTCCTTCATCACTCTCGGGCATATTAAACTCTCCATCTATCGGGCCATCCATGCCTTGCGACGCCGCCTCACCTGTGGCTGCATCGCTAGGTAGCCCTGAACTCCCACCCATTCCCAGTCTTCCTATCGCCCCTCTGCCAGTGTCAGTTTCCGCACAAACAGAGATCGCCTCACTACGGGGTGCACTTGAAGCTGCGCGGCTGCGCGAGGGGAAAAGCCGTGCAGAAGCCGAGCGCCGAGCGAAGGACTATGATGCGCTGAGTTGGCACTGGACCGAAGAAAGAACGCGGTGGCATCATCGCGAGGCTGAGGTACATCTAATCAGGTTTCTTGATCTCTTATGCTGACCAAGGATTAGTTGTATGCTCAAATACAACATCTCACCCTTGCGCTGCAGATGTATACGGGCTCGCGACCTTTTTCAACTGCGACCGTTCCTATATTCCCAGCTTTCGTGCCATCTCCTCTACCCTGCACGGTCCCTTCAACGTTGACCCATCGTTTCTGCAATCCAGCTGTCGATAGCGCCGCCGCCCGAGGGCGGTGTCGCAAACGAGTACAGGATAACAGGGAAGGCAATGCCGATTCGAACTCAGATGCCTCTTCCTTCAACGATAAAGTTGCAGGGGCAATCCTGAAGAGACCTGAGAACCTCAGGGCAGGAGCACGACGGAACAGCACACCACCGAACGAGGTTGGCCCGCTACGCTTTCCGTCATTGTCAGATTTGGGGAACGTCTGGCCTGCTAGAGAGAGCAATGCAGAAACTCCTAGGAGGGGCTTCCGATATACCGTTTCTATGGGGATTTTTGAAGATGGTAAGGAGACTGAAGGTACAGTAGAAATGGAGGATGATAAGACATCCGAAGAGAAAATCTTAAAAGGGACCCTTTCTGGGACGGACAACACTAAGGACCAAATATCTCATGATGAGGAACTAGGATAAAATTATGGCCATCTCTCATTCCCCAGTCGATGCAACATCCTCACATACCCCGTACGTTTCTGGGAACATTTGACTCGATACATCTCATTTGTACATTACACGTCAATGGATCTCTCCCTGGTGTCTTTCTATACCTGTACGTGTCGCGTGGACGATGGAACCCTTTAAGACGTCTATTGTATGACGTATTTTTGTATATTCTGTTAGCAACAATATGCCAATATGAGACGAGTCCGTGGCAGACACCTCAAGACCTGAGGCCTGAGGCCTGGGGCTTCGCTTCGATTCAACCCCAGGCCTGCTAGAAGGCTGGTGGAGAACACGTGACTCAGGCCCGGCCAGCATAGAAACACCTGGTCTTGGCCTTACGGATGACTCCCAATCTTTGAATAGAGCAGGGGTGCCATTGCTAAAATTATTACAGTCCGGGCCGGTAGATAAGAAACGAGAATGTAAGCAAGAAAGAACCCAGGTAACTATGCAGTAGGGGACTCTGCCGGTATCCGTTGTGCAGCTAGCATTCGCCTTTCCAAAGCGAACGGGCCGTCAGCTTGTGGTGACACGCAGTGAAAAGATCATCGTACGTACTGCCGTGCAGCGAGGATCATTCGCGCCTTGCGCTCCCGCAGGCTCGCTTCGCGCTTTTCGGCCGTGTCTTCCCACGCGGCGCGGCCGCCTGCGTCCTGTTCTGGTGCAGACGCAATGTCCGCAGAAAATAGCCGATTTTCGAGCCCAAAACGGGAAATCAACGTCTCCTTGGATCGTATCTGAGTCGTAACTGCGGTGGAATTATGTGCGGCGGCTGGCGCGCCGGCAGGTGATGCAGCCGCATTTGCGCTAGATGGACGGGGGTAGAGCGTGAAGTAAGTTTCTGGCGGCTATAAGGTGATAAGTGAGTAGGATAAAACATGAGAGGATGAAGGGTGGCGCACGGCATCAAGAAAGCCACGCTCGAGGATCTTGTTCGTCGTGAGTTCGACTGAACCCGTCCGGAGAAGGTCATAGTGAATATTGGCACTGTACAAGAGACGTCAAGTTCTCTCCCACACACATAGCTGTATGTGTAGGAGAAACGTACTGTGGGACGTCGGGGAACATTCCAGTCACTGTTTCCACCTGAATTGGAGAGATCAGCGGTAGAATTGATGAATACCTAAGCGGACACCGTGCCATTTCTGTTGTCACTGTCTTCGGCCTAAAGTGTAGAGCACGAGCTGCAGCTTGCTCTGCTGTAGACTCGCCACCTCATGCGCTACTAAATGACAATGGGGCAACGATAAAAAGATTGGAACGTACTGGACGTTGTTGCCCAACGAACGATCAAGACAATAACCGTAAAGGCAACAACAACGTTGACGATTTCTCCCATTTTTTTGGGTAAAGAAGTGCTCTTGGAGTATGATTGATGTCCGAGTACTACTCGTATTGTACGGTACAGCAAGTGGTGATGTGGCTGACAAGAGTCACTCGGCCAAGGCCGAACCCGTCACAACGGATCCTTACGTCAGCTCAACACAATCCCATCTCCCATCCGAACGATCTCACTCAATACTGCGCTCTCATTAAGAAGCACCAAATCACGATCTTTGCCCTTATCCTTTTCCTATGTTTGAACAAGTATCAGATCCTGGGTCATCACAAGCTAATTTGAGGCAAACCTTTGGTGCCGGAGTGCTCGAAAATCGATTCAGCACTCGGAATGGTCTCGGCTTGGTGAGACTTGGATCCCATATGCCACCAAAACGATCACCGCCCAATGGGTCGTAGAAGAATTTGGCTGTATCAGCAAAAACAAACTACCCGATTACGTTAGTTATCAGTCCTGTACCAGGGGACGCCCTTTTCCCTACCGTAAGATCATCAAGATACGCCTCGGCAGGGTCAAAGCCAGGCCGCAGGGGCTCCGCGGGTGAGAAGGCATGTTTGTCAGCCCAAATGGATGGACTTGCTTTTACGTTCTGGAAATATCGAGGAAGTACAGCTGGTTGTAATTTTACGACAAAGTCGTAGTCATCTTCCGGGTGAACGAACATGGCCTAGAACATAGCCAAAATGACCACTTGATAAGATTTGAAAAAATGCCAAGGTTGAGCGACTCACGGCGACATCGAGCGTGCCTGACTCCACACCCCGTAAGTAGGCGTGCGTTGCTTTCGCGAGGGCACGAATACGACCCGCTGCCACAACATCTGGCGCATCTACCGTCCACATGCATCCATCAGGATCGGTTTCAGTCATTAGCGTCCAAACACCTTTTGCACCGGACACTGAGCTCGAATATACGTCAGGTCCTGGATCTGAGTCACCGTATAGCGGTATCTTCATTCCTTCGGTCCACTTCCAGTCCCGCAGCAGCCGAATGACACATGCAAAACCACGCTCCCGGGTTTTTGGTGCCCGCGCTGAGTCAACGCCGACGAACACGACCGCGCAGAGTACCTCGACGGCCTCTTCACGCACGTGGAGCCGAAGAAGCCAGTGAGCGGCCAACCAACGCTTTACGAGCCGCACGGTGCCTCCAAACGCAGGGAACCGATGGTGGAGCGCAGCGACCGCGCGATGATGTCGTGGCGCAGCGATGAAACGCTGGATGTGCAACCTACGGGCCACGTGCGCACTTTCTAATTCATGTGGAGATTGTGCCGTGGGACTGTGAAGGATCCGATCGAGGAGCGTCGCCTCACGATCATGCCATATGCGTAGCGCAAATGCCCAACCATCTGGTGTGATAATCTCAAGCTGCGCGTGATCCGCAGTTAGAGGGACACCAGCTGAAGATCCAATGGCAACCCGTGCGTATAGACCGGGTATGACATTGGTTAACGCTTGCGCAACCCGTTCTAAGAAGGCTATTTTCATCTTCTGTATAGCCGCTAGGTCATCGGGCCATCGTGCGGATTTCTCGAATTCGAGGTTAAGAGAAATGAGTGGGATATATCTTGAACAGAGCGGAAACATTGACTCTGAGCCCACCGGGATGGCGACAGGAGCAAAGACGCTGGTATACCTGAGCTCTGAGGCGACTGGGCTGATATTGACGACGCTCAATGGCAACTCCTTACCGAGTGCTTTGATGGAGCTGGCAAGATTCTGAAACGAGGTTAGAGCCGCCTTAAATCCAGAAGCACGGTAGCGTGATGCTATAGACGGCGGGAGGCGAAGATGCCCATCAAATCCAGATTGCCACGAGGTCATGGCATTCTCGTCGATTCCAAAGTGTAACGCAAGAATATGTTGCACGATCATCGCTGGTATATGTGTGCGTTCATCCGAGTCCCGAACCTGCCAAACGACACTTTCTGTAATGTTTCCGTCCTGGAACCGTCGGAGTTCGGCTTTGCTACCCCATAACTCGCGGAACGCCTTTGTCGCCTGTGAAGGTGCCTCCGTTGCCACTGGTCCATGATCCACGAGACGGAATGCATGCTCTTGGTCGAGGACCAGCCCGATAAAGATGGTACTTGGATTCGTGGGAAAAGCCTCGGACGGTGCGCGCAACTGTGTCGGAGGGTGTATGATAGATAGTGCTTTTACCCGCGAGCCAAGTGCATCACGTAGTCGCGTGGACAGGGAAGCAAGAATGGCGTTTGGGAATGAGCCATGTTCCAGGACGTCGTGAACTGACAATCGCGTCGGATTGGCGGATGATAAATTAACCCTAGACCACACGATCAGAAAGTGGACATATGAAGGGAGGTGGCATGCCTACAGGAGCACGAGGTCAAAACGGGAGGTAAGATCCCTGTGGTCAGTAAGGAAAACCTCGGCGAATGGATCACCAGCTAGTGTGTTCCGGTCTAAGATATCCAGCGTAACCCGGGCATCGTGCTTGAGCTTTGAGGGAGATCAGCGACATGAATTCAACTGAAGTACACACTTGCCATTTCAATGGAGGTGAGAGGGACGCCCGCTAGGACGTTAATACAAGAAGAGTCAACCAAGACAGCTTCATATCTCTCTGGATATTCTTCCAGGGGAAACTGGCAGTCCAAATCCATAATATGCTAACAACTTCGAGGCTTGAAATCGACGTACCATGTGATTATCTTTACTTTTCACAAAAACGGGTTCCTGGGAGAAGTCATGCTGGGCTGGGGCACAGTCAGCCATCGCTCGTTTTGCTACTGTGCGCACATACACAAAAAGTCTAGACCGGCTCTAAAGAGTTGATATGAACTGAGGCCATTCCCTAATGGGCGCCTCCTTGTCTTTGCTTTTCCATGAGGCTCCTCCCCACGAATTAATAGCTCAAGTACAGCATTCCACCAAGGACCTGTGCCCTCGAAGCCTCGGATGCATGTCCGCTGGCCTTCCGCGTACCCTCGTTGATTGGCCCACACTCGAAGGAGAGAGACAGCATCATGATATGCTGGAATGTCTTGCTTTAATGTATTCACCAACAAAACATGGCGTTGGGGGGAGAAGGCAAGAATAAGGGCAGCATTGTACAATGGAGTGGGTCGATTTTCATAATGTGAGTCAGCCGGGTCTGATTGTTGAACGCGAAAATTGCTTCGAGAGGGAGATAGTCGCGCTGGTCGAATTGGAGAAGACACGGAAAGTGTAGGAATGATTCGTACTACTGCATTTAATTTTGAAAAATCTGTGGATGCGTTATCGGCAGGGCCGTCAGCGTCGTCAATGAGATGATCTAATGTGGAAAAGGGTACTATGCTTGGGTCGCAGAATTAGTGTGGTCAGTCGAGGATCCCCTCTTTTGGAATCGTAATAAGCGTCTACGCTGAGCTCGCTCTGGGGTTCATAAAGACGTTTGGCAATTACGGCAAGGTAAAACGCTCGCTTGTGAAAATATCGACTATTCATGTAATCCTTCTCCTGGAACAAGCCCTGTGGCAAGAACGATAAGTAACGTGCAAGGGTCACACTAAGGATAGACATGCAGATGGCATTTCCACGGCCATATCAATGACCCAAGGTTCTTCGTCTGTACGCTTAACTGCGACATTATTAATCCAGCTCCCGACGATTGAGATATTCGCTGGTTTCTCAAACGCAACCTTCCAATTGGCATCTTCGGTCGGAACGGGTAGTGGATAAGGGACCGCAATCGTTTTCGGGGATGTGGCCGTTCCATCCCACCGAGCACATTTCTCCCTCTCCGATGAAAACGAAGAAAGTGAATCTTCGGAAAGAGCCTTCGCAGCTGCTAAAGGGTGCTGGGGTTCAATGGATGGAAGCGATGATAGGAATGCGTGGAGAGAAAAGAGGAATTTGTTGAACGGTGTCTTGCGTGAATCTTTTGGCCGAACATTTGGTAGAAGCGCATCGATCTGTGAGAGGGACGTAGCATTGGGGCAACACGAAACATAGGAGTAGAAGACAAGACCCACCTGAAGCTTGAAAGCGCTGGACATGAAAAGGTCCTGAGCCACCTTTATCGCTGTAACCTCTGCTCCTGTTGGAGGTTTATGTACCGTGCTACCCAAGGTACCGTGACGAAGTTGAACAGTATCACCGATGCTGTTGGCACCGATACCATGCCATCCATCTTCGTCAACTGGTGCATTATCGCTGATGTCCAATGAATTGTGTTCTGGGCCAACGGATCTTGATTCATTCTTTTCGTGACGGTCAATATCCTCATCCGAGGTGACAGGGCTCTCATTTGCACGTTTGAGACACTCCGGCCTAGGCGATCGTTTCTACCTGAGTCAGTTTTGTAGTGACGCGGGGAGGATTCATATACCTTTGATACATGGTTGCTTGCCTCGTGAGTATATCGCCTCTTTAGTTCTGAAGGCATTTGCACTTGCTACTCGAACACTTCGGAGAGGACAGAGAAATTTAGGCGCCGAGCACTTGCCGGGCCGTTCCGGCCCCACAGTAGAACCAAACACGTGTAAATTACAGAGCGAGAGCGCCGACTCAGTATAGCACGTCGTACAGTGATAAATGCAACAGAAACGAACGAAAACGAAAACTATCGTGCACAGATGGGTGCGACTGTCTGGCATGTCGGGTCACCGTACATCAAGCTTCAGACGGAATAAACGAGATGCAAACTCTCGTGCGTGATCTAATTACAGTACTGTATAGTGGCATGTGATGCATGTGATGTCTTGTCTTGTGTAGCATGTGCCTGGCCTGGACTACGTCCAGGGGCTAGGGAAATGTGTGAAGACCAGCCCAGCACGTTCTGGCCATGGGTGAGCGCACGGAATGTAAAGAGAGGAGTAAACGTTAGTGGATGACGGAGTGAAGACGGTCATAGGGATCCAAGGTGGGGCAAGGCATGTTACCATTGTCGGCAAACCCCGGGCGCCTTACACGCGATCACCAGCCTTCTCATTTCTCTTTTAACACATCAGCGCAGCGTCCCCTTCCCGTCGCCATCCCTTGCTCTCATTTATTTATGTCCCTGAGAAACCGTATCTCCCGCGTAGTCAAAAAGCTCCTACATAAGTGTCGCTCGCAGAGGTTGGTCCGTTTTCCCATTCTCCTGAAGCGTCCGGCTATAGTCCCTTCTCTCTTTCCCTCGAGTGTGCCTCACATTCTCTCTACTCCCTTGTGGTATGAGCAGGAAAAAATCCCCGATGGCTGGGGATACATCTCCCCTTCCCCCTTCTAAGCCAATTCCTTTGTCTCCAATGTTTCTTCTGCCTAGCGAACAGTATGCTAACCGCTGAATTCAGAAAAGCCCACTTATCGCAAGCCGTCCCTGTACACCCACAAGCTTATGATCATATCCGTCTTCCCCCAGAAATATGGCACCTCATCATCCGCGAGGCCACTTTCATGACACCAGATCCTTTAGATGCCACAAACGAGCTATCCTTCCTCGAGGCAACCTCCCTTCACCTTCCGGTATATCATATATCCATGCGCTTCAAGGTGGCACTCTCTCTGGTTTGCAAGCGATGGAACGCGTTCGTTAAACCGTTCCTTTACGAGTTCGTGTGGATCAGCCGCGCGCAACAGGCCAAGGCACTCGCCCATATCTTACTCCTCGAGTTTGTTGACGGCACCGGTTCTAGCGGGCGATTCCTCAGAAGGTTACATATTGAAACACCGGTATTGGAACGTTGCGCGCCAGCGGATTTACACACCATCCTGGAGTATTCACCGCAGTTGACGATATATACCGACCACCAGTCCGTCCAACGCAATCGCTATGATATTCCAACAGACCCACGGTGTCGGCCGGAGCGCCTTCTCTCTCTCCTCGCACATCCCCGCAGTCAGTTGCGAAGGCTTTCATGGACAAACTATGACGACCAACCATTTCAACAACGAATGTCTCCCCTACAGCAGATGCGTACTATGCGCCTGGAATACCTCGAACTCTCATCCTGTTCCCCAAATTTTCGCGCATTGTTTCCTGATCCAATACCCGGGTCGAGTACCAACGGAGTCGTGGAGATGCCAGTGAAGTTACCCGCACTCAAGAGTCTGAAAGTTAGCCTCGATAACGACATGTTTGCGACCCTGGCCACATGGGATATGCCGACATTGCGTAATTTGTCGGTCGTCTCTGCAGACTTCAGTTATACCGGACCAGGATTCCATCAATTCCTGAAGGCTCATGGGAAATCAATCAGGCAACTCGAGCTGGGCCATTCGTCATCCGTTGTGGAAGAGCATTACTTGACGGCACCAGGCAGACCAGGGACTCACGACTCGTTCTCTCTTGCCCGGTTGTGCCCAAATGTGACCGAGTTGATCTGTTCGGCGGATGTGGAATGGCACTGGGAATCACCAGATTGGATCGCGCCTCACGTCCTTCTGCCTCATCACCCACGTGTGGAACTCATCGCTATACGAGACATCGATGCGCGCATAGCAGACGCACTCGGCATGGGTCTCACAGGCGATGGTAGCCCAGCATTCTTTCCACTTTTCGAGCAGATGTCCTCACTCCTCCGCCGCGAGGCATTTCCTGCCCTCAAGTACCTTCGCGACCTCAGCATTGAATCGACGATACTTCGCACCCGTCAACCGCACCCTGCCGTGCAGAAATTCTGGTACAGGGTCCTTGCTCAATGCCAGGCGCGGGGAGTATGGCTTGAAGATCATGCTGGTGTTAACATCACTCTTCGTGGACTTAAGCGCGCTGGCCTCAGGTAGGGAGAACGGTTGCTCTTTTGTGTTTGTAGTACCAAGTACCCTTGTCATCCAAGATGTTATATGGCCATACAATGCGGTGTTTGCTATCACTGTCAGGCTGCCCCCCCATTGTACAATGTGATCATTAGTTTGCGACATTTGTATCTTCGATGCCTAGCGTCACCGGCGGTTTCGTGTGAGATATAACATCGCTTTATCTGTTTTATCGATTAAGGACAGGCCGAAGCGTCGTGCTTAAGGGCTGGCGGCGAGAAAATTGCAAACGAGCAGCGCGATTCCGTGCCACATGGGTTGAGGCTTGTCAATTTGG
Source organism: Russula virescens (assembly GCA_003316435.1). Lineage (NCBI taxonomy): Eukaryota > Fungi > Basidiomycota > Agaricomycetes > Russulales > Russulaceae > Russula > Russula virescens. The sequence goes on from QFEY01001702.1 coordinate 49,741, forward strand.
CTAATTGTTTGGCGCTTAGTAAGTATATGTGCCCCGACGATTATCGTTTGCAGCATCTTGCTCCAATTACCTATCCAAAATACGGGCCAAAAGCCTCCCACATCTGACTCAATTCGATTTCAGGACAGCATCATGGTATAGTTTTTCCAATTATAAGCCTTGCTTGCTTGCTCATACTCAAGAAGAACGGCGATCATCTCGAACAGCTCGTTCTTTCAGGCGAACTATTTCAGGGCCCCAATCGTTCTTCCTCACCGGCGCGCTCTGCTTCGTCCGGAAGTGATGACAATGGCCTCGACAGTGAATATGATGGACTATGGAACAGGCGGGTAGATGAACAAGTCGAAACTCAGCCACACCAAGTCGACTCGATCGGTATGGGCCCGGGACGAACAGGTGTGAAGGGTGTTATCCGCGACCGTAATGAAGCAGCAGCGCGCGAACGTTCCAGAAAGGCAGAAGAGCTAGCGGAACTCGCTGCTCGAATGGAACGTGCGAATCTAGGGGGGATGACTTTTCTCGAAGAACAGGACGGTCCCGTTACTTTGGACAGGCGGCAGCGGGGAAGGTTCGGTCACCTCCGTGAGGTCGGGTTAGAAGGGTTCGTCTCCGCAGTGGAGGAGGATCAAAACGTGTGGGTAGTGGTGCACATCTATGATCCCGTGCGTGCGTGAACCTTTATGCTTTGATTGTCACGGCAACTCATCACACACACTTCCCCTTCCCCTCCCCCTTGCCGTCTACAAGTCACTCGATAGATGTGATGCAATTGACGATCTACTCACACGTCTTGCGCGTGAACATTTCAACACCAAGTTCATCAGGTGTCGTGCCTCAGCCATAGGATTTGCGCGAAGACCACAGGCGAAACCTCGGAGTATTCGTCCGCCTTCATCTACATATCTATCCAAGTCGCGCACCTCACCCAGGTTTGCGGAACAAGACGAAGATGACCCTTACGGTAGCGACACAGACAAGCCCTCCACCGTCGTTGACTCTGTCAACGAGGATGAGGACGAGGATGAGGACGATGTGGACACAGATATGCTCCCCACGATGCTTGTCTATCGTTCAGGCCAGCTTGTACATAACTGGGTGCGAGTAGACTGGGAAGCCGGTCAGCTGGGTATAGATGAACTTCTCGAGCGGTGCGTGGATTCTTATCCCATTCAGATGGGCAGACGGGTCTTGACTTACTGTGTTCTATAGACATGATATCATACAGTCAATACGCACCAGGGGGACCCTGAGTGTACCACTCAACGACGAGGACGATTTGGTCTTTAGCGCTCCTGACGAGAGGTTCTGAGCAAATCGGTAGTGATAATTATGAAATACCACGACATCTCTCAGTATAATGTCGGGACCTGCCAATGCATCGTCTTTACGACCTTGTTTAGAATTCGTAACTATGGTCATCCAAGGACGTCGTTACCTCCATTTCATGGACGGTTCTCCTCGATGGCAGTACGAGCAACGTATTCTTGTACACTTGCGGTAGCGATGGGTATATCACAATACACATACGTTGTGAATGTCACGGTTAGTATTCTCGAAGATCTATACATGTTAGAAATACCGTACATGCCAAGGATTTGAACTGCTTGGATCGATCTTATTTCGCTTACTTCTTTGGAATTGAGAAAGAGGGGATCACAAGGGGGACAAGTAAGGTCCGTGTCCATCCACCGTAGATGAACTTTGAACTCCGAGCCTGAGATCGCACATTCTTTCGTTGGTTTTGGTTGTCATGCATATCATTCCCCGTCACATAGTCAGACTATAACACCTGCCATGTCATTTTTTGTCGCTTGTGGTTCCAACGAAATGCGTACAAAAATAGATGTTCCACTAGGAAATTCGGGTCGTTGTCTTGTATTTACACGCGAATTGATACAAGGTTGTCATTACATTACGAATACAATTGTCAGTAAACCTATGATACTGGTGGGAGATAGTCGTAACCGATGTGAAGCTTTGCCAGGGATATGAGAAATCTGTGGTGGCTGGATAGGCTGAACCTGAGGAGCACCCGCAATACCTGTTCTGGAAGATGCAGGAGTACCGGAAGGCGCTGGCTCAGAAGTGACTACAGATTATTAATAAAAATGGTGGATATTGAACCATGTGACGAACCAGGAAGATTGCCACCTAGTGTAGTATTGGAAAGATAAACTGCAGCTTGTAAACGTTGGGCAGCATCCGAAGGTACGGTCGACAAGAGTCCCACTCGAGGCTGGTCTTGTGAGGGGTGTGTTAGATTGCCATAGTAGAATGCGACGAAAACTCTGATCAAGCTTCAGGTAAATGAATGCCGATCAACGATCCCGCTTACGATTTGAAAAAAGGGTCCCCAATGCTCCAGCTGTATAGAAAGCCTGAGTCCGGAGGGTCCGTAGGTGCAAGATTGGGAGTGCACTGGGACGTAGTATCTTCAAAAGTCTGTGAGCCAAAGTCACGTGGATCAACGGGGTAGAGGCTTCCGCCGATCTGAAACGCAAGTGTATGGGCTTCTGCACAGTCATAAGTATCACCTCCAAGCTGTACAAAAATTGCATCCAGGACATCCTTGGGGCCGCGAATCAGTGAATTCCCCTGTATATGAAAGAACTATGAATCCCATTTGGAAATCAAGTAAGTGACGAACTGTGTCAAGCAGGGCTGTGGAGGTAATATTTGGTGCAACAAGGGCCGAGCGTGACAACTTCCGCCCATCGAAGTATATGTCGTCAATGGTGACTTCCCAAGTAATGGGGTAAATCTAATCTAATGTTCGTTTATGCGAGAATTAGATGCGCGTTGAGAAGCACCTCATTTGGAGAATCCTCCGGCGCTGGAAGTCCACCCTCGCCAGCCGCGTAAAGGCGTAATGGGACCCACGTCAAGTCTTCCGCAGCTATGCCAGCAGGTAGTTCACCGATCGAGAGAAGCCCTTGATTTCCACCAATATCGACGGTATCTCGTTGCAAAAAGATGGAAACAATTGGCGAGGCCAATGCTCCAGTCAAGATGAGACGAGGAAGAAGTGGGCCTTTAGTAGCAAAGCTCGCAATGATGTCGTTCACGCTTGGAAACTGCGATCGGTCCCAGTCACTAAGCATGGACTGTGTACGATTCCCACGAGTTACTGATAGGTCGGGAAAGATACGGGTTCCATAGGATGGATAGTTCCGAACCGCAAGACTAGTTTCTCTCGCAATTCTACTGGCGAATAACTTATTCAAAATTATACTGTGTGGGCCATGATGTCAGTGTAACCAAGAACCCACATGAAGAGGAGGGGCGTTAATCGCTGGAAGGGCGACTATCCCAAAGCTAGTCATGAAGTGACAGGCCCGAGTGGAATGTGGTTCAGAGAATTCAGAAGGACGCGAAATGGGGCCCGACAACCGGATGGTGTGATCGCAGAATACAGATGACCAACAAAAAGAATCACTGACGCACCTGTTAACAGGAAAACCAAGGCCAAATATACCGGTAGAGCCTCTCTGTAGCACACTTGTGTTCGTTTCTAGTATTGTAACGAGGTATTGATCTTGGATCTGCAAGCCCGCAATACCGGCGAGGTCCTTTCCAACAAAGCCTTGTGCAAAGGTTCCAGTCATGGAGTCACCGTACTCGAGACGAATGGAAAGACCACTTGGTTGGAAGGACGTTTGAGTGTATAACGGGACAGTAGCAGAGAAACAGTCCGCGGTGCAAGAACTAGAGAGCACCCAAAGATCGGAAGAGCCAGTGTCTGAGACGTAAGGTCGGGGACATACACTTCCACTAGATCGTGAAGCATACCGAGAACGAGCGGTGCAAGCGTATCGCCTACTCGAACTAGTACGTTGTATGCCCTGATTTCGTGATGAGATACTCATGGTAGTGGACCTAAGAACGTACACATCAATATAGTCCCCCAAGCCTATGTCACCTTGTTCGGGTACACGCCGGGCTGGGCTGGAGCTTATCTCCAGTCTAGATAATGGGAGATGAAATGCAGACCCTCTTTGGATACCTTGCAATGATAGGGGGCTTGCCGATGACCAGGGTAGGTTGACAAGGAAGATAAGATGAAAGAGGCAAAGCAACATTCCCAAGTTGCGGTCGCTAAAAAAAAAAAAAAAGGTGTGACGGAGATAAACAACCTGGAGAAGGCGACTAGCAACGCTTGCAGAAACGGTGGGCAGGACTTATGTACGTTGTAGTCACTGATACTGTTTCCAGTATGAACCCCAGGCCGGCCAAAGCTCTTCAACCAGGCCATGTTACGATCCCGGGTCACGTGCAATCTCCTTCATCTCCCTTCGACTCAGTACTCTCACCATCCTTCGTCAGAGCATGGAAGCTTGAGCCGTCAGGGTCTAAAGGACCTTCCCTTACCTCAAGCAGGACTCCAATCCATTCAAGAAATTGGGCCATCTACCAAGCAGAATGGATCTTGCACTCTCTGAACAACAACAGCAGGAAATCACCGCCCTCAAATCAATTTATGCCGAGGACTTCATAGAGTGCCAGCCTAGGGCCTGGAAAGTATGTCCTACATGGGCTAGCTTGTATTACAGAAGTTGGTAGTGTCCGCTGATTTCACGGTCCTACACAGGGTGCTACCAGGCTCCCAGAGTTCATCCTCAAGATCACACATCCATACACCGAGCATGCCACTAAGATCTACTTTCATTTACATACAATGTAACCACGGCATCGTTTCTCAACGGCTTTGACTAAGTTGTACGATCATAGGTTTCCAAGGACCTATCCTACAAATGCCCATCCCATCTTCACCGTGCAGCAGCCTATCAAAGGCATTCCGGATGATTGCATCACAAAGCTCTCAAACTTCATTCAATCTGAGGCGCGACAGTCTCGCGGGACCGAGATTGTCTTTCAGGTGAGCGAACTCTTTGTTAGCTATGAGCCGATGATGAATTAAGCGCGCCTCTTGGGACAATATTGTGACCGTTTCAGGTCGTTACTGCGGCACAAGAATGGATTGCCACCAATATCGCTCCTCCGGTAGAAGTTGCCGGTTCTTTGGCGTCGGAGATGATTAAACGAGCGTCGGAAGAAGAACAGGTTGGTGTCTGGTTGAAAGTTGCGCCATATTTTCGCTGATGATTGGTATATCTATCAGGCGAAGAAGCGACGTGAAGAGGCTGAAGCGCGAGAAGAGGAAGAGCGCAAGCGCCTTTTCGCCGAGGCAATCAACGAGCAAATGCAAGCCGATGCACATCGGCACCAGATTGAACGCGAGCGTTACAGGGCACGGCATCGGGCACAGTCTGACGCAACCGAAGTTCCTGAGCTTACTGACGACATACTCACCCAATCCTTTGACCGTGAGATTATCGTGAATGAGTTGCGATTCCGTGCTGTCAAACTTTTTCACCCGCGGCAAGGTCAGTTGTCATTGAATATGTTTTATCAGTGATCTAAATGAACCACAGATTATCTTGGAACCGTATATCAAGCCGAGCCTATTTGCGATGATATTGCGGCGACGCTTCCGCTCGAGGTTCATCTGATCACATTTGACTCGCACTATTACACTACGCACCAAGGCCGTAAGAAGCTGAAGCTCGTCCAAGAGGAGGTCCAGCGTCTCATAGGGATCCAACACGTCAATGTCGTCAGATTATATGCCGTCAAGCTCACTCTCCCTCATTCGAGCGGCGCACCACAGCTCGCGGTTCTCATGGAACAGAAACCGCAATTGACTTTGCACGACTTGTTAGAAGATTGTGAGACACTGCGTGAGGAGCGTGCGTCGGTACGTATACCAGTAGGGTTACAATTCATTTGCTCAATCTGACATTTTGAAAGAATTATCTCACACAAATCCTGACAGGGTTGAATGAAGTACATGCCATGGATCTTCTTCACAAAGGTAAGCCTATATCTCCCCGTCTGAGCTTGGGCTTGAGCTTGTCCAAAGGACTCTCCTTACATTCAATTGGACTTTCGAATCGCGAAAGGTTGGGTCAGGCTAAACTCGTCAAACTCGTCAAAGTTAGCTACTATGTCAAATTATTGGATCTCCACCGGTCAAATCCTTTTGGAGTCAGTTCCCACACAACCATAGATTCAGCGAACCTTCCGGAGAGCTGGTCAGTCCCATTTCTTCTCCTAGAGGATACGTTACCCATTCAACCCAGGCTAGCGAAAGATAGTCATGATTCGACACTGATATACACGAAGACCCGTGACATCCATTACACCGGCGTAGTTTTCCTGCAAATGCTCATGGGGCGTGATGTCGTGGACCGCTTCCCTGATGCTCAAGCAGCACTTGTATCTTGTGAGTCGTGTCGGGTACAACGAACTTTGCTTACACCCTGCAGCTCTGATATCCCCTGCTCTTCAACGAATCGCGTTGAGTATGGTGTCGCAGAGGAAGAAGTACACTTCATGCACCGCCATTCTCGTAGAACTCGCTCAAATCTCATTCACGAAGACTCGCGCAGTCGCAATACCAATATCTGGTGCGCTTTCAAGATTCACTCCTTGGGTGTTGTGCTGAATGGGATTGATGAAAGATCCGAGGACCCCTGTACCTCAAGCATACGGGAGCTCACCAGAGGTCGATTATTTTCGAGCACCGATTGAGAGACGGCAGCAGGTGAGCCGGTGGAAGGAGGACTGGGAGGAACTCGAACTATTGGTAAGTTCCATCTATCATTCTGCATGGTGGCGGACGGGTCTCTTGATTGGTGATAGGGTCGCGGAGCATTTGGTTCGGTGGTCAAGGCGCGTAACAAAATTGACTCCCGGATCTACGCGGGTACGGTCATGTACCTAACAATGAATGCGCATGGTGACACTTTTCCCAGTCAAGAAGGTACGCTTGCGAACCCCGAATACCGATAACAGGATCTTGCGAGAAATCAATGCGCTGAGTCGTTTGTCTCATCGATTCATTGTGCGATACTATACGGCATGGTTTGAGGATTCTGAGTCGGTATCGGCGCCTGTTTCCTCAGACGGTTCGGGTGATGATACCGCGGATGGTGTCACGTCTGTTCTCAGTGGTATCCACCGTCGCGATGGCTCGTCGGATCCATTTAATATAGACCTTGATGACCTTGAATCAGAGAGCCGTTCTTCTACATCGTTTCCAAGCATTCATTTCACAGGCTCTGGTTCGGGTGCTACGGAGGGCAGCGATGGGGATGGAGATGAGACTGATGCAGACGAAATCGGAGAGATGTTTGAAGCCCCGCGAAACGGTTCTGCGATTATCAACGCAGTGCCTCGGGTACAGCTTCCCTCTACCCCCCGCACGCTTTACATCCAGATGGTTAGTTGCTTACCTTCAATAAGTATGTGACCTAACAACTGTACAGGAATTCGTAGAGCGGCAAACGCTCCGGGAGGTAAGACGGCCCTCCAACACACCCATCTACTGTCCTGATGAGGGTCCACCCGTAGCGCATAGCAGAGGGCCTCTCAGAAGACGAAGCATGGCGCTTATTCCAACAGATTGTTGACGCCCTCGTACATATGTCAAGTTCGGGCATCGTCCGTGGTTAATTTAGGTGCCACATCGATCAAGGCTAATTGTACCTCAGCTTCACAGAGATATAAAGCTTACGAACATTTTCATCGGTATGGCAAAAGCACCTCTATAGCCTACATTATCCTGATTGTCTGGTAGATGGGAAAGGGGATTGTAAAGGCAGGTTCTCGATAACCGAATAGCTGGTGATGATGTTGATGTCTCATCGGAAAGTCGGAGATTTTGGCCTTGCTACGTCTAGTCTGGCTGCAGCAGTCGAGCTATCCGAAGTGGTTCCGCACACCATCATAGCCGATGCTGAGATGACCCTGGGTTCATTCGTATTTGTTTCGGTTGTCGGCTTTTCTCACTGCTTCGGTAGAGGTCGGCACCAAATTGTACATCGCACCGGAAGTACAATCGCCAAAAAAGGGACCGAGAAATCATACCAAGGCAGACTTGTATAGCCTCGGGGTAAGCCTCTACCCACCATGAGTGGGGTTCCCAGTTATCGAACCATTTTTAGGTGGTGTTTTTCGAGATGAACTACTTTTTCTCAACAGGAGCAGAGCGTATTGCTGTCATTGAAGACCTGCGAAAAAAAGACATTGTCTTTCCCATTGATTGGGATGTCCTTCGAACACGTCAGCGACAGAGTAGGATCTTCCGACTTAGTCCCCACTCGTCCAACTACTCATAGATACTCTCCAGTCATTACTTGGTTGCTCAGACATAACCCAGATGAGCGCCCAACTGCCCTCGAGCTATCCCAGAGCAGTCTACTCCCCCCAAGGTTGGAGGATGAATACTTCAAAGGTGCTTTGAAGATGATGAGTAAGTTGTCGGGTAGTGGTCCTAGTAGATACTAACGTGTCCCTAGCGAAAGCCGATTCTCCTCACCGACAGGCGGTTCTCGCAGCGCTCTTCAATCAGACCTCCCGCAGCGTACGCGGATTTCTCTATGATAACGATGTTGAACATCCAGAACATACGTCACTAAATGGTATTGTTCGTGACACTTTGGCAACAATATTTCGCCTGCACGGCGCAATCGAAATGGCGCCGCCGTTGATGATGCCTGTCACGGATAGTAACGACGATGCGTCGCGCGTCTTATTTGTGGACAGACATGGAGAGGTCGTTGGGCTTCCGAACAACGCATTGGTCCCGTTTGCTCGCACTGCGGCGCGAACGAATCTCAAACGAATCAAGAGATTTCATATTGGTGATATCTACCGCCCTAAGTAGGTTCCATATATCTAGATCATCATTTTTTTCTACACTTACCACCGCCAGTCTGGTTGCAGGACACCCTCGGGTATTCAAAGCCGCCGTTTTTGATATTATCTCCACAGATGTAGTCAATAGTTGTCCGGTTTCGATTGCGGAGTCTATCATCATCATGAACGGGTGCTTGGATTCCTTTCCCAACCTTTCGCAACATTATGAGATACACATATCTCACTCAAAGGGTAATGCCCCTTCTTGTGCCTCAGTTTTGATGCTAACAATTGTAAAGTTATCGAGTTGGCTTTGAGCCGAGTTCCACACGATATCCGCGATTCTGTTCTCGAGATAATCACGCAAGCCAAGTCGTCTTGGGCCCAGAAGCGGGCAATGCTTCTCAAGAAGGGTCTTTTGAGAAGTACTGTAGACGAACTTGAAATCTTATGCGATACAGGTTTGACTCCTTTCGTTCTGGATGTACCACAGTCTGTTCAATCAATAGGTGTAGACGAAGATGTCGTAACGCTTGCTGCTCGACTAGAGAAGGCCTCACCAACGCTTTTGACTTTATTGTCACCTGCTCTTGATGAAATAAAGCAGGCACTTCAATACGTTTCCCTTTCTGAAGTCACGAGGCCTATATTGTTACATCCTTTGATGATAGGCAGTCACAATGCTTATTTCAAAAACGGTGTATGCTTTGAGGTTGTCAGACGCAACAAACGAGGTGATATCTTGGCTGCTGGGGGCCGGTCAGCGGATTTGCCATGGATCACCTGAAATCAACTAATGTCTCATTCATAGATATGATGATCTCATATCTCAATTTTCTCTGCCGAAAGCTGGCAGCAGCAACGTTTGCGCTGTCGGGCTGCAGATTTCCTTAGAGAAGATCCTTGTTGCCTTGGCAACATATCAGGCAGTCTCTGTGAAGAATCTTCTCAAGGAACAACGCTCTTTTGGTTTTTGGAGTCCCAGGCGATGCGATGTGTACATCGTATCCTACCAGCCCGGATACCTCAGTGAGAGGCTGGAAGTTGCTGCACGTTTGTGGCGACACAATATCAGTGCAGACGTTATGTATGAGTCAGGTCTTCCTGACGGTGAACATGAAAACCATTTGGAGTTGTGTCATAGAGAGGGCATACTGTACGTATACGCTGGTTTTCTGCAACATATCCTTTCAACGTCCATAGATTCTCTGTCTGTCCACGTCCACGTTCTGCGCGGCGCGATCAACCCGCCTTCAGGATAAAAAGCATTCTTAAGGGTACGGAATACGATGGTGTGTAATCTCTACAATTGTCTCCATGGTGGCCATCTCATAGGGGTTGTACGTTTTACGTAGTTTCGAAGCCAGAGCTCGTACCCTGGCTCCAGGAGCAAATCGCAGAGCAGAAACGGATTGACGCCGAAACCTCTGGCACTGCCATTCTTTCGCATCTTCAAGGTCCGGCCCGGTCCAAGTCATCTGGCCCCATGCCAGATGTCCAGTTACTGCTTCCGGGCGACGCCCGAAAGCAGCGGAAGCAAACGAAGCAGATATTCCTTGAGAAGGGTGAGAATCAGCGTGCAGATTGGGCCTTTACCGACACTCGCTCATTCCCTGGGGCGCTACAGCATTTGAAATGGGTTTGCGGGTTCGTTCTGCCGTTCAATCCGGCATCCCAATGATTGCTATCGACACTCCAGCCAACACCTTCGACACTCTGTGTAGGTCATCCAGTTGGATTACAGACGATGAGGCATGGAAAACCGTGGTATCCTCGTTCCCTCTCTCAAGTACCGGATACGCTCCTCAAATACGCGAGGCCATCTCCCGACGGCAGGCAGAAGGACATCGCTATATTCTGCTATTTGCCGTCAGAGACGAACGTGTCCACCTTTTCGCGCTATGATTGAGGGCGGTTGAAGTCTTAGCCCTTGTACATTTACAGTACAGATATAACAATCCAATTGTATTTACATCATGTCATCCCAGAAGAATATGGAGTCCCTTCATCGATCAAGTTGTCCATACTGCTGTATGAGGTTGTCGGCGCTAAAGCTCAGTCGTTGGCTTGTCTTGTCGGTCTGGGCTACAGGGGCCACCCTCAACACACAAAATGCAATACAACGATGAGCAGTGTATAAAAAGAATAGATAGAGAAGAATAGCGTTGTGAACGGGACTGGAAGTGCAGCATACGTCACGGTAGGTTTTCTCCATCCCGTAGACACACATTTAGTTACGGACTATCAACAAGCCCCGCCATTTCATCCGTTCCTTGGCCTCCGGGCCGCGCTAGATCTTCTCTATACGACTTATGACTTGGGCGGCCTGTGATACATCCGGACAACAGAGACGGAGAAAGTAAGCCAGTGACATGCAGACTGTCATCACCAAAAAGGGCTAACAGGTCAGTTGAAGGCCTACGCAACTCTAGGCTACCTGCTCCCACCCCCACCCCCGCGGGTTCGAGCTGTCCAGAAGACGACTCCTTGTTTACTAAAAAGTCCGGCTGAGACTGGATTGGTGTGACAGGAGGAAAGCCGGTGGCAAAGTTAAGTGGTGTGCTCACTGGTGCGGTGGAGAAAGGGATTCCCATGGATTCTGGGGTATCCTGCGGCGGCGACTCTACGCCTCCTGTGGAACGGGGAGTGGACGGAATCTTCTTGCGAGCGGGTCGAACCCAAGATGGACGCGCATATTTTACGATGAGTTCATGGGAAATAGTCTGATTGTCGAGTGGAATCTGCGTGACCACGGGCGCAGTTAGGTGTGGTGAGGCCAATAGTCGCACGTCAACATACGTCTACAAAACTCTTCCATCATATCGCATGAACGTTGGTCGCATATATAACGACTGCTAAACCGCCGCAGAAGACCCACGTAAGATCGTAAACCATTGAGCGTAGATGCGATCAAAGGTCGCGACACATCAGATTGGCAGTTCAACAAGAAACTGATGAGTGTACGACCAGCCTGGGTAAGTTGATGGATTACGTGCACACCATCTAGCAGAGAGGACCGATATGTCTGTCAGTTGGGTCGAGGAAAGCGCATGAATAGCTTACAATATGTCATAAGACCCTTTTGTGCAACTTCGAGGTACGTAGAAATGAGCTGCAACGCAGCCGAGTGCGCCACGGTCATGGTATCTCGCTCGCGATCGCTCTGCTCCTGCTCACTAGTCGCTACACGTTCAGCTACAAGGTCAGAGAACCGGCGTCGCACGATGAGCATCCGGATGAAGAGGCAAAGGTAGTGGACGCGTTCAGCGTGTGTGACGCGGATGACATCCTTGCTAGCAAGCGTATCGGGTGAGTGTTGCCAGTACACGGGAAGTGTGGAGCAGATTTCGTCGAGCAACCCCTCCTCTTCACGTAGCCCATTGTGTCGTCGGAAACCTACAAGGGTGGACGTCGCGTGCCTTAGGAACGGAGATGTATCGCCGAAGTCTTTGGGAGGAGGAGCATCCAACACCGACTCGAGGACCACGAGTAACCGTAAGACACATATAAACGCTCCCATCAGACTTGGTCTCTGTCTCTGCAGGTTGGGGTCCGATGGTGTCACTGGCGATGAACTCGTCATCCACAGCCGCTGGCTCAGACACATCAGTCACGTAGCCGCACGAGTGGTGGCCTACCAAAATGGGCACCCGCCTGCTTGTCCCACATATAGACGCACCAAAATGTGTGCTTGCGTACCTCCTCCTCAATCGCGTCAAATATATCATATGCGTCCGTGGATCGGTGTGGGCCAACATCAAGCGAGTGTGTTACAGACTCCGAGAGAAGGGCAAAGGCTCTTGATAGCTTCCCCCATCAGATCGCGTAGACACCCGCAACTAGGGTAGCCTGAATAGTGTATAAAGTAGAGCGATCCGCACCTGGTAGTGTGCCCAAACGGCTGAAAAGGTCGAACCACATGGTGCTAGATGATACTCCGTTGTTCGGGTCGACACGAACTCGTGGATCATCAATATGGCGCGAAGCAAGGCAGCAGACTGCAACTACAAATGCCACGAAGCCTGGCTCTCCCCACTTCTGAGGGTCCCCATAGTCCTGAATGGACGTAAGAATAACAACAAATACGTAGGTCAGGTGGTACGCACGTTGAGGAACGTGGGGACGTGAATGAAGGACATCAGGTAATATCACTAATATGATGTCGATAAGTAGCACTGTACAAGACTTGTCCATGATAGGTGAGTGTTGTAGTGACTAGGATGCACAGGGTAGACATACCTATCCATCAAGTCAGGTGCTATGAGAGAAGTGACTAATCTCCAGATCTGCTGGGCTCATGCCGGCCCGATGATGCTCTGCGTTTAGAGTTGGGTGATGGCGCTCGACAAGGAGATCCAAGAAAGGAAGGCCAGATGTTTCTCCTTACCATCTGGTAAACCCTTCGTCATCGACATAGAGATATGAAGATGAGAGTGACATGCGCGCAATTTCCTCGGAGGGGTTATCTGAAGCCGATGCGTCACCATTGGCTGCATCTCGACAGGCAAACGGTAAGGTAACGGTTTGGGGTGTAAGCCCGCGAGACCCATTACTCACAAGTGTGAAACGATCTGATGGGTTCATCAGAGGGGTCAGGCTAAGAGAGGGTGGAGGGATTGCGGTTGGATACGCATAGTTTTGGAGTAATGCGACTGAAGGGTTGTGGTCGATAGATGAAGACGAGGAAAGGTTTGCACCACCTGCAGCGAAAACGGCCGCAGGTATTGCCTGGATCAGACTCTTAATGTGGTGCATACGACCTTCCAGGGTAGCAGCACGTCTAGAGGCGAACGAGGGTTAGAGAGGAGAAAGGGATGATTAGGGTCTGGTAGGCAACTGACTTTGACTTGTGAGGATGATTTCTCTTACTAGGCTCCTCGAAAGTGCAAGGTGAATTAGCACCCAGACACGCTTGGCACAGGTGACCTTCGTCGCACTTGATCCTCCTGCGTCTGCAGAATGCAGAAGCACATCAAGACTTGGACGGGAGAGCGGACTTCACGCCGACACTCACCGGCACCGATCACAGGCTCTATGATCATTTAAGATGAGGATTGAATAGGACTGCCCCAAAAACAAGTGCCTGCTTAGCTTGAATCGACGCTCGTTCAATATTGAGGTCGATTTTTCCAAGGCAGGGTCACCTAGTTGCGTTGAGTAGGAGAGAAAGAAAGGCAGCAGTAACACGGTCCGGCGAAAAGAGTCATTATTATCTAGATAATTGACTGTACTCGGTATCTCGTATCTCCGTCTCGCATCCGACGCATAAATTTTTAGCACCATAAGTTCATACATTCAGAAGTCATATACACCCGGAAATTCACGCTTTCCTGGCATATTTATCAGATCAGGAATCGTCGATTCACGTCCTAAGAAGGATTCAGCATCGGTCGCGGCCCATAATGATCACACTTACAATACGATGCGACGCCGACAGCTGCGGCTTTTGATGATATTTCCGAGTTGCACGCCGGAGGTCTCGTAATAATTCTTCGTAGGTGGGTTTTGACCTGCCACCTGGTAACGTTAACTATCGTATTGTTTCTCTTCAATTAAAGGGCTCACTCAAGGCGCTCAAAAACGCGTAGCTCATTGCGCCCACGGCAATACCTCCGCCCCCTTGTACATCCGCAGAAGTTCCTGAATCCGTTGAGCCACTCCAACAGATCACCTCTGCCGGAGAGGACCTTTCTCTAATAAATCTCTTGGTCACGCTGCTGGTGCTTCTGGCACGACCGTCTGAATGATACTATCACAGCCTTAGTGTGCGACAAACAAATGAAAATTGTCACGTACAGCGAAAGGTATGTCTTTTCGTGACGAGAATTCGTGTAAGTGACAAGCTCCTCTTTGATGGTCACACCTACCGAGGACAGATCCTGAATGACATGACTACAAGAATGAACAAATCATTTGTGTGTGGAAGGACGTCACTTACATCGAAAACAGCCTAATCATTGAGTCAGTGTCAACCGACATTGAAGCGTGAGAAGACAGGTAACGTACAGTCAGACGGCAACCTGGTGGCAGAGGTCTAACCTACACCGCGGTGCCATAAGCAATTGCACGGGAAGGCACAAGGGCATGGAAGTACCATGTTTTCATGAAGTTCCTTGATTGATGAAGTCAGCATATGTCAGAAAGAACGCCGTGAGAAACCTCACGTCATCGATGATTGTCCCCGACTGGGAATAGTCCACTGGAAAGATTACTGCTATTCATCAGAACGAATAGATACGACACTGATCAGTTTCATCACCTTCGTCGTATCCATCCACCTCGTCGCCATTCAGATCCCGTATTTGAGAACCGTGTCCCGAGTCTATGAGGGAGCGTCAATAAATTCGGATTGACCCCTCAGGGACAAACGCACAATGAAAGAATAATGAATCATGTTTGTTTGCGCCACGTACGAGCCAGCGTACTGCACCGAGAATGTTTTCTCTCGTGGGTCGATTACGGGGATCGCGAGCCTCGTCCGTCAGCCGGAGGATGTCTCGAGAGTGGAAGCCTAATCGATCTGCAGCGACAAGAGAGCGTCAACGGCCGTAGCGAAAACTTGGCATTGCGTTTACCAATCAAAAAGCGTTGCATGTTTTTGGCATCGTTCACGCAGCCGTCTAGTTGGCTGTTTTGACCTTTGTAATTGATTCCAATCTGACATAGTAGTTCTTGAGAAAGAGATACATGGGGCAATATTTGAAGAATAGGCTCACACACACGGCCTTTTTGCGCCCCGTGCACATTGAAAACTGGAAATTAGGGTGTTCAAGTGGGTCTCTGTGCCGTGTGATAGCACTCATGATACCGTTATGGGGCATTTCACCCGTAATGTGTGGCAGGGTAGCCAGCTGTAGACGAAAAGCACATTGAACGTGAGCCATGCGTGGTTTAGATTCATATGCCGAATCCTAAACTCTGACCTCTCCGCCATGAACATGCCCATGGCCACGATCGTGATCACGGCGGCGTTGGGAGCGGTGACGTTCTGGTTCAGCATAACGCATCCTATCCTCACGATAACTATCCTTGCGGCGACGAGGAGGGACAGGAAGAGGGTCGGGGGACGTAGATCGTATGTGCTCACTCCCATTGAGGACCGACGGTGCTATCGGAGTTGAAGCAAAGTGCAATCAGATACGCAGTGGGTTGCTTACGTTGAATGGTTATATCTGGTGCTTTGCTACTGTGATGCGAATGTACGGAACCTGTGCGCGATCTTGAAAGGCGGGTCGGGCGCATATAATTCTCACTTGGGACGGTCCCATAATCGAGCTGGGTGACAGCGCGCTCGCCAAAGTGTTGCGAATGCTGAGACGCCGGCACAGCCATGACATGGGAGGGTGTGTTACCGTATCCTCTGAAGGCCACTTATATGTGAGTGGGGTGACGGGTTCGGCAACGTATCATGACGCGCTCACGTTGAATGAGAAATTCCTTCCTGAAAGCGACCATAGTCGATATTGAGATTCGGTTCACTGTTATGATGGGCGTCTATAGAGAATTTTTGAGTTGGGATAGAGGCTTACACTAGAGGATGGCTGGGAACAGCGAAGACATTACGGCGAATTTTGAGTCATCGATGAAGAGGGAGGCGCGGTATAGTACGTACTGCTGCTGAGTCGGATACGGTTCTGGTGGTTCTAGGTCCAGGTCCGAGTCCTCCTCATGTAGGACGGGCCCCGCCTCAGAGATGGGTATGGCCCGTATTACTGGGTCCTCTCTCCTGTCTTTGCGCTTCCCCGGCAGGAAACGACGCCAGCCGGACCTGGTGAGCATGGGTATGAAGTGGGAAAGATGGGATTCAGAACTTGGAGATGACGGTTGAGGCGGGGGCTAAAAAGGGTGATGAGGGGATTATCAATATTGAGGCACGTGGCCTTCTCGACTCTAAATTGAACTTACTTTGCGCCGGTACCTCGCCTAACGTCCGCAACACTCCGCTCGCCCATGGCCCAGGAAGACTCGGATACAGAGTCTGGACTGCCAGAAACCATCTCCCTCTCGTCTTCTGCTTCCGCCGCAAAGGGCCACGATCACGCTCTGAGAAACTTCCACGCCACCGAGAAACAGAAGATAAGAGAAAAGAACAGGCGGCGTGATGGACGTCTCAAGGCACAAGCACATATACGGCGGCGGGTTACTGCTACAACAGGGAAGGACAGGCTTTATGTGGGTAATCACGAGTTGGGAACGGGTGAAAATGAGGGTGGGAGAGAGATGGATCCCCGTCCGTACTCGCGGATGACACGTGCTATGGGTGACGCCGAAGAAGAGATGGAGGTGGTGGATAGCGCGAGTGCGAGCGAGGCAGAATGGGGTGGCATCGAAGGGGACCTTCGAGTCGAATCAAACCAAGATGCGGGAACGTTAACGAGCGAAGCGGGGGAGAAGAGGGAGGAGAATACTCGGAACGCGGATCTTGGCGTGGGTGAGGGGGAACGTGATGACGACGACCCGTCACTGTCACCGCCGAGCAACTACCTCCCAGATCACGTCTTTGTGGCAGCCTTGTCGAATCCAAAACCGAAAAATGACGTGCGACCATCTCGAACGGTGCCCGAAACACGACCCACAAGTAGAAAACGGAAATCCGTGCGGGCACGCGTAAAAGACGTGGTCATTGGGTGGGTATCAGTCCCTCACTTCAACAGATTCTCTTTCTGTTCCCATTGTTCTATGAATCTGATCCCTTCCTCGCTCAGTACACGTACAGTCCGCACATTGTTGTCATCTCCGAGTCCGGCAAGCGCGCGTCTGCAGTCCAAAGGGACGACCTTGCCCCCCGCGCATATCAACAAATTTTTGGCTAATGCACTGGGTCTCAAGAGGAAAACCAGCAAGGTCTCGCCACGATGGGAGCGGCGCCCATGTACGTCCCTGTATGTGTTGCAAATGCTCGTCACTGAATCAGGGCCGTGTGACCCTGCAGCTCACCTTGGCGTCATGAAACGTACGACTGGCGCTCCAATGACGGGGTTCGCACGCACAAGGCAACATTAAGTCTGCGCGCATTTTCTGCGTGAGAGACATTATAAAAGCGTTACTGTATATGTAGACGCAAGAACTGTGACAACAGATGCCACAGGTTCCTGCGTCAATACAATGAATATTTCGAATCTGGAAGGAATTGAATGACACCTCGTTTTCGACAGCTTGGGTATGGACAAAAAAGAAAAGCAAATATGCGAAAGACTGGCGTCTCGTAAATCGTGTCGTGGGCAGAGTACGTAAACGGCGTTAATATCAATCGTAAAAGTACATCGTGAGCAAGAGTAGATATCGAACATCTCTTAATATCAAGAGTGCGGTTTTTGAAAGCATAGATCAGTAAACCTTGGCATAGGACCAGCGCGACGGTGACTCTAGTACTTGGACACCGAACGACACAGGTAGAATCATATTGAGGTGACTTGTTGAAACGATAATGGTTTTGATAGACTTTAAACCCTTATAGGAAGGGCTGTACGTCCATGGGCAGGGCGACCGCGGGGTCGAGGACGATTGAGGCGCAGAGTTTCATTGGGTCTGAACATTATCATTAACAGCGAAACCCTAGTTGCAGCAAGAATGGCACGCACCCCGTCATTATCCCAGCAGACGAATCTCTTTCCTGGTTTTCCTTACCGATGCCCCGCTTTGTAAATCCGGGAACGCTGGGTCGTGCGTTGCAACCAGATCGTGACTGGGAGAGTGGACCAGAGCCGCCTTTAGCACTCTTTCCAGGCACCAAAGGAACACCGGCAGTCGTAGTTACGGTGTTTTTGTTGACGGTACGTTGCTGCAGGGGCTGGGATGCCAATGTTGGCGCTAGATTTGCCGGGAGTGCCGACGCCGGTGCTGGCTTGGGCGCTGCGGTATGCACTTCCGGGCGAGCCGCCGAGGGAGATAACGAGATCTTTATCGCTCGCTGAGGTTGTGGGTAAGGCGATGGTCGTGAGCTGGTGCGTGAGCGGATTCGGCGCAGTTCGGCGGACAATGGTCCGTAGGTCTCCCGTGAATGTTCAAGGAGAGCCCGCATGCCAGAGCGATGCGCTGGTGGCTCAAAAGCTGCGAATCGCGTTAGCCAAAGGCACCAGAAATTATGTACGAGACGTACACTGCACTGCATAGATAGAAAATGGTGTGTCTAACCACGATTGTTTGCTTTCTTTGATAGTAACATCGACCTCGTCTTTGAGCGTGTAGTATCTTCGTAATGCTACAATCCCCGGTTCATCCCATTCAACAGAGGACACGTCATCAGGGTCGACAATGATGACATTATCATCAGTGACCGGAGATAGCGATGCCTTTACAGAATCTGGGAAGCTATCGCTGATAGGCGTGTTGTTCTCTTCCTCGATGGTCTCATACACCGATGCGCGCGTAATTTGTATTCCAGACAGGCGACGGCGATGGCCGTGTCCCTTAGAGCGGATCCGGTTTCTTGACTGCATGATAATGGGGTAGGACATATTGGTGAGCGATAGGTTGACGCGTGACAAATCTATACTGGAGATGGAGTCGCTGGCCACCGAGGAAGTCTCGCCAGACGAAGACAGAGAAGGAGTGTCTAGCCCAGAACTTGTTGAGGACTGCGTGCCCGACCTTGAACGTGATACTGGGACCGGGCGGGAGAAAACCGGTTCTGCCTTGACTAAGAACCTGATAAGCGGACTGCATAGGAAGGCAAACTCTTAATCCACTCACAGGACGTGTCTACGCCATCAGCACAGAGACAATGTTCCTCTAGGCTGTCGCGTGAAAGTAGACCCTGCCGAGCAAACACCATGCGCTCTTCACCTAGACCACAAGGTGATCTCTCGACCTTCTGAGTCAGGTTGGGAGACTCCACCGACTCGGACTGTTGAGCGATGCGGCGTTGTTGACCCCGCAAGACAGCAGGTTTTCTCTTCCCAACGCGTACAAAAATAGGCGAGCCTTCTACGAAGGAGCCTACTGAACGTCGGCGGATGTGACCACCCCCAATCATCTGTGAGGCATATGTAATGAACAAGTCAACTTACGGGGAAACAAGGACTCACTGAAATCATAGTGTCATCTTCACGCTTAGGGTCAGTGGCATCGCCTTCTGTGCTGAAGAGAGAAAATGGCCGGTCGTCGTCAATACGGAACCGGCCAAGAGCAGCGTCCATCGAGAAAGGGCCGCCTTGACCGAACACAGACTCCGGAGTAGTTGACGTCCTGCGATTGCTCTGGTCCATGATCGAGTCTGCCGAATACGACTGTTCATCATCCATGATAGAGTCAAATGATCTTCGGCGTTTGACATGCTCATACGAGTAATCAGAAGGAATGCCCTCGGGTGGGGATGCTATGATAGATGTGAGCGGAAGGCAATAGTCATGCCTGGAATCGAGCATCTTGTCTCCGAGAGTGGGGCGGGGTATGCGCATAGATATATCACTCATTATCGAATCGGCCGACATTCCTCGCCGATGACTAGGAGCCCATGATGAGCGGTTTGCGCCAGCGAATCCGTATGCAGGGTAAGGTTGACCACCAGAACAGATGTTCGAAGCCGAGTCGATCCTCGGATGCACGCCGAAGCTCCGATTGTAAATGCTAACAGGTGGTGCGAGGGAAGTTGTTGAAATGACAGATTCTCGGCGGAATTGGTTTTTGAGCGGTCGTAGAATACGCGATGCGCCAGGTGCTCGGAAGTAAAAGCTGGATGCGTCACTATCAACGCGCTTGCGACGAGGACCACGCCGAATGAACGAGAACGTGTCATCAACTGATGTTGACATCGTCACAAACCCAGACATATCAGCAGAAGCCGGTCGACTTTCGTAGCCATAGTCGAACGGGTCTTGAACGCCGGGATTGATGACCATACCGTAGGAAGATACTGACGCGATGCTGATCATAGAATCCCGTGGCAACTGATTGTGTATCCGGTTAGATGGAGGAGGATAGAATGCTGGCCGAGTTTCAAGGAATTCGAATCCACGCCGTATTTCGTTGAACGACTCTAAACCTTTGAAACTAATCTGGGATGATGCACGAGAGTGCGAACTGCAGGCATCGACCCGGGAGTCCCCGTGCATTGAAGACTCAGAACTCGAAACTGAATCGACTCGGTGGCGCATGGATAAAGACGATGAAGAGGTAGCGTTGATGCCATGAGACACGGTTGACTCTTGTGTGGTGCCAGTATCTTGTACAGAAGCCATAGAAAGCGAACGAGCATGGGCAGGAGAGGGGATGATATCGGAGAGGGTTAACTGTGATCGTTTTGCCGGTTTCGCAGACAGCGGGGACCCACCAAACTTGAAGTTGAGATCTAACTCACCATAAGATGGCTTAGATGAGTTCTGGAGTAAACTTTGTTGTAAGTCGTGTGATGACTTGGCACCCATGAGCTTCTTAGATTGGACGATCTCTGGACTAGGCAAGAGGAGCGATACAGGGGAGGAAACTACTGCCGCGGGGTTAATGGACTCATTTGAAAGACGACGTCTGGATGTAAGGGTGGGAATTGGCGGTACAGGGGGAACATCCTCATACGGTCCGAATTGACCGAAGCCATCTAAATCGTACTTCGCGGGGGTACGAAAAGCATTCTCCAGCTGCTCCATGAAACTGTGGCGGTGAGATCCAGCAGATTCACTTAGGCTCTTGAGCTCGCTAGTGAAGTCGAACGATCGCTTCGTATCATTTTCCTCCAATGACAATGAATCACTTTCATCGGCATCCTCTGATTGCATATCATCCATCCAGGGAGCGGGAACCACAGGTCTACTAGGATGCACTTGCGATGTACGTGGGGTGACGGGTGTGGGCAAGGGACTCTCTGGTGGAAGACCTGGTGATGGAGGTCGATGTGTAAGAACTGAAGGGCGATATGTAAGCGTGTCTTCGAGATCACGAAGATGCTGCGTATCTCCAGTGAGGATGACCTGCAGTTCATTAGGGATATCAGAGTTAGGGTCATCAAGATCCATCGACTGGTCAGGATTCCGCGAGCTCATAGAACCTCCAAGGGTACCAGCCAGTCCTAGGTCCTTCTGTGCCCTCTTAGACATTGGCAGTCCAGTGACATCGGAGTTAAAACTCAGCTCGGCTTCCTTGTTAGTACTCAAGGAAAGTGTTGACATTACCTTGCGGAAAGTCCTGCTAAGTGTGGATGCATTCGGACTATCCGCAAGTACACCGACACTTTTCTTCTTGGACATAGACCTAGATGACTTGGTTGAAGGTGGTTCCGTTGGTATACTGTAGGTGGTACTTGACGTTGGAGAACGTTCACAGGAAGAGGACATCGGTGCTTCAGAGGCAGACCACGACGATTTCTTCGACTTTGCCGGCCAGAGAGGCCGGGATACAAAAGATCGTTCAGGCCTTGTAGTGGGGCGTTCGTGAGGTGAAAATGGAGCAGCAATTGAGCCGATAGACGTAGAAGAGACCGGTGGAGGAGCATGAGTTGAGACTGGCGGGGGTCTGGGTGGTGAAGCTGGCCATGGGGCAATCTGCTGGCCACAGCGCTGGGTATCATGGATGTCTTTACAGTTCTGAGACTGTGATAAAGGCCTAAGGGAAGTCAGAGATGCCATATTGGGGTGCGTTGGGAGTGTCATCGATGAGCCCTTATAAGGGCTACTTTTCGAATGAGGGGATTCTGCCAACAAGTTGGTGAAGCTGGGTGAGAAACGTAGAGTACCATGGGGAGTGCCGGGTGTCGCCTCAAGATCAAATCGACTAATGAGCGAGGCAAGCTCATTAGTGGCCGCATCCAGGGCGGAAAGAACACCTGCAGTCATTCAAATATCAGGCCAAAGCATACTCACATTTTCATCGTACGCGACTCACCGTCTGGATCATGCCGTATACTTCCAATTTGTTCCCTCTCAGTCATTTGATCGGATGCAGGTCGGAGCCTTGTTTGTCTGCGAGGCGTACCTATTGGCTCACTCTCTGGGGTAAAGTGTCCATTTACTGGGGTGTCCCCGGCCGTAAGGATAGGTCTCGGAACTGACGAGGCTAACCTCGAAGTTACCAGACGCGACGTATGTTCAGGGAACATGTGCTCCTCACCGGAACTACTCTGTGTCTTGACGGCTCCTTCACGACGACGGGCCGCTTTAACGGTTTCCAGACGTTCCTCCACCCACTTGACGGGAGCTGAACTAGAAGAGACGCATGCTTTTGTGGACGTAGGCTTCAACGAAGAGGCCGCAGATACGGTGGAGGAGCAGCCGCGGTAATCAAGAGAGGAGACATCGCCAAAACCTGGGCCAACTTGAGCGGACCCAGCCGATGAGCTGCGCATTGTGCCAAAACGGAAACCGGAAGGGAATCCAAGACCTAAGACCCCATGCTTTCGTACTGTGGACGACTGGATGGTAGGTATGTTGGCATTGGTAGGCCCAGCCGCCTCCAGGCTGCTGCCAGAAAGCCGCGAAGCCACTTGATCCCTACCCGAGCCCGTTATCCGTTTTTCTGTCTTCTTGTTCTTTTTTGTGTCTACAGGTTGCTTATGCTTCTTCACCGGTACCGTGGTGTCCTTCTCTGCGGATTTTCCGTTGGCCCAATTAGCCAATCGAGCCACGGAACGCATGGAACGCATTGCACGTATGGCAATCGACCCTGTCGTTGTATTAGGGGGCCCAAGAAGAGGCTCATGCATCTCCTCTGAAATGGGACAGGACACATTTGGGATATGGGAGGTATCTTCGAGAAACTCAGAGTCTTGGAGAGGTGACTCCGACGCCGAAGCAGACCGAACCTGCGCCGGGCGCTCTGCGGTTTTAGATGAGGCACCGAGGATGACGTGCGAATCGAGAGAGTTGAACCGGGTTCGGGATGTCAAAGTTTCCGAGGGAGCCCCGGAAGCTGGACAATTTGTAATGAGAACAATCCAGTTGACGGTAATGCCAGAGATACATACGATTCTTTCGTAGGTTTTCTTTTTCGATCATCTTCATATCCTTAGAGTCCTTGCGCCCTCGACCAATGCTCCACCACTTCTCCTTGTCTTCACTCTTCAGGCCGACTGCCTGGGTTGGGTCTTTGGAAGGAGCAGAGTTTGTCACTTCGGCCAATGTTCCCCACTTCAAGCCACTCAGGGCGGCGCGGCTTTTCTTCTTCTTCACCATGAGGACCTCGCCAGTTTCGGATTGAGCAGTGGGATCCACGTAGATCTCGAAACCGCTCTTAACCATGGAAGAAGTACCATCGCTTACCCCTACGCGACGTACAACATCAGAGAGATCGTTGTTTTCAGGGGTCTTGGTGCGTTTCCCTGTGACAAGGAGCCCTAATTTTGATTTCTTTGGAACCAGTCGCTTTCTGGGAGCTTGGTTATCTTCTTTCGGGGCAAGGGGTGTTGGTGCAGGGACGGGCATAAGCGGTGATGAGGTGATAGGTGTATCGAGGAAAGGGTCTCCTAAGCCTGGTGCAGCGCCTGTGGCGGTGGGAACCGCAGAAATTAGACGAATCGTAGGCACAGACTCGGGTTGGGGTGGGGTCCCAATGGGTGGAGACAGCATTCGTACTTGATCTTGTGATTGCGCACGGGTTCGTAAAGGTATGGTGCTGCGCATGTCTTCGGATACTATGGTATGTGGGTGATTGCGTACAAAACGTGATTGGATAAGGCGTCAAGATTCGTTAATAAAACAGGGACGAAGGGTGAAAGCTGTGAGCGTGAGATTGGGATGCTGTTGAGTCGGTAAGGAGGAGTCCAATAATTAAAAAGTCGTTGCAGATAAGAGTGAGTGAGATGCAAAAGAGATGCGTCAGCGGATACGAGGAGTGCAATGCTATATGCTAAATGGTTATTGGAGAGCGTATGATTGGGCCAGCTTGTTTGTTTGCTGGCTCGTCAATTTGCAAGGCCGCACGAGGCGGAGGGGAGCAAATGGACCCAAAGAGAGAGGAGGCCAAGAAGAGAGCGAGCGAGTGAGCGAGCAAGAGCAGAGGATGCTGTCCGTCGAACGACGAAAGTCCAACTTGCAACTTGCTCGATTTGGACATATGCGGAGTGTCAAATACGCACATACAACACGCCCATCACGTGATCGCGACCGCATGAATATCAAATCCATGTGAGATAAGAGCGTAAAGCGCACCACCCAATTGGAAGCAGCCGGCGTTATTCGGTTTCCGGAACTGCCAATAACAATCGTTTCATGGTCCGATAGGACACACATGAATTATCCTCCATGATGAATCTAGACCTGTACCGGATGACGACGGAAGGTCAGTGCCGGGATTCGGAGGCAGGGAGGCGAGGTGGGGCGGGATCACACAGCACCGTGGCCAGGTTGAAACATTGAAAGGCAAGTCGTCCGCCAAGTTTGCCGCGCCCTAATTGAGCGCGCTCAGATGTCGTTCACCTGAATGTAATACTACTATATGTGCACCGCTCGCATATAAGACCGGCCGTGTTGACCCACATCAATTCAACTCATTCTCGCTTCTGTCCATCTTCTCGCGACGACTGAAGATAAGCTAACCGGTTTTATTTGAGTAAGCCAGACCCATTCCCGTGTCCATCCCGTGAGTGTAGAAGCGCTCGTCTTGTTATTTCCTAATCCGTCCGCACTAGTTTCCTGTGAGTTATGACTTTGTACAGCTTGCACTGAGGCCGCCTATCTGTTCACGATGTCATGGCTTTGCTATCCCTGCATTCCCAAAAGGCGACGCCACCCCGCGGAGTCTGATGGGCCAGTCCCGTCGAATGCTCCGAGTTTGATTCAGTCACCCATATCGTGCGTATATGTTCGGAATGGTGCTCCGAAAACTAAGCGCGTGTCTAGGATGCAAGGTCGACCTCTGTCACCGGGCCCCATCGATAAGTGCGTTTGCTTTTCTCGAATTCATGGGCGAGCGTGCTTACATTCTCGTTCACATTTGTGCTCAAGCCACAATGGGGGCTACCATGATCATGCTTACCGCCATTCTCGCTCCAGTTCGCTGATGCCGAGCCCGCTTTTGTATGTTCTTTCATCGTATTCTGGGTAAATATGACATAATTCATCAACAGGTCGTCAGCTTATCTTCCACCTGGTGGTCCCGTTCCAATGTGAGTCGACATCCGGCAGGTATCATAAGCCTATTAAAGTGTATTTCTTATCCTCAGGGAACAAGGCCATCATTCTCGCCCACGTGCACATTCTCACACCAGCGATCAACACAATCACTACCTCCACCACCATCATCATTCACATGGCCACTCCAATAGTGGTAATGGGAGTGGTGGCGCGACCCCAGCTCCCCCCTTGCTCAATTCGCGTACGTATCTTCGTACATATTCTTGTACGCCAGGGTCTGATATAGACACAGAAAACTCGGAGCCAGTAGGATCCTACGCGCCCGTGCCATCACATCCCTATCCTGGTGCGGATGATCAGCCACCCTACGGAACGCAGCCTGCACATGAGTATACACCGTATGGCACCGCTTCACCACAATATCCTCCCGCCACGGCTGCGCCATTCGACCCACCCGAACAGAGCCGCGCGCTGGCTGTGTCACAAAACCCACGCTCGCGCGCACGTAAACCTCTTGTATCACAAGAAATGGACGCTCCGAACCCAATAAGTCGCCATCAACTTCAGCACCACCCACTATTTCGGCATTCACGCTGCACAGGGCGACGAAAGGCACTTTGCGTGCGTCCCTGTACTGATTAAGTTCATTTGATAAATGCTGAACAAAGTTACAGGTGGGGATCAACTACGTCGGCCAAAGGAATGCGCTACATGGATGCGTGGATGATGCACGAAACATATATCAATTTCTTTTGGGTTTGTCCTGGTCTGGTGTCTGATGGATGCTCTTGTGTGATTGACATCGCTGAGGAACAGAGCATCACTATCCACATGACAACATTATTGTGCTCACTGATGACAACGCAAATCCGCGTTCGCAACCCACGCGAAAGAATCTCTTGAACGCAATACGGTGGCTTACTGAAGACGCCAGTGCAGATGACGCTTTATTCTTTCATTGTGAGTGGGCCGAAATGCCAAATGCGCTAAACGAAGAAGTTAATCTTGCTGCAGATTCAGGACACGGTGGGAAAACGCGTGACATGGACGGCGACGAGCTGGATGGATGGGACGAAGGTGATGTAGTGTGGCTTTCCATCTCAGTCGCAAGTCTGAGCGGAGACGACAGTCATTTTCCCGGTCGACTACCAGAAGACGGGTATCATCACCGACGACGTAATCATCTCCTATGTCCTACTTCTTGTGCTATGTACCTATGACTGACACTATTACCTTTCAAGGTGTTACACAATAGTTTGGTACGTGAATGTTTTCGTTGGATCATCCGACCCTTAGAATTCAAGTTCACGTTCACAGATAAAACCCCTGCCACCGGGCTGTCGATTAACTGTATGTTATTCCTCTCACGTCGAATCTTCTCTAATTAACCGATACTTGTAGGCTGTATTTGATGTAAGCTGTCACACCCTTGGGATGAGCAGTGACGGTACTTATGCAGTATAAAGTCTTGCCATTCCGAATCAATCCTAGGTGCGAATTAACCTCTTTTGGCAGAACCGTAGCTGACAACGAGAAGACCTTGTCTTTGAGGTACGGTGTGCGACGCCATGTGCCAATCATACACTTCATGTTGGGCGGGTTACAGTTCCATTCTAATGGGCAACTGAAATCGAGCCCTGTCTCTCCCAAGTTTGTACAGGCGAAGACCTCGCCAGCTGATGTGGTACGCTTAAAACTGAGCCGGCCAGGAAGACAAGGCGTTCTTAAATAGAAAACCTCTAGGTCTGTTTTAGTGGCTGTAAGGACTCTCAAACGAGCGCCGACGTTGTCCAAGGAGGTGTTGCTGTGGGTGCTATGAGTTATGTGAGTGACCGCCTGAATTCTGAAGAAGTCTGACACAAATGACTCTCCATGACTATAGGCTTTTCTAAAGGTTTTGAGTACGTGATATTAACTTTGCTGTCATTTCGTGCGGTTGAGTTGTGTGCAGAGCGCAATCCTCAAATTACTTATATCAATTTACTGCGTGGCGTACGGTGCGTAATGTCTATTGCAATACCCTGCGTTGTGCTCACGCCGGTTTATTTGCATAGCGAAATCCTCAAGAGCAAGTACAGCCAGAAGCCGCAGCTGTCAGCTACACACAAAGTTGTAAGTCATGTCGCAGACAGGTTTCTTCTCTTTTGACACATAACCTCCCATCTTCTCAGGATAAAGACCTGCATTTCATCATGTAACAGGCGATGATAGAGTTATACCAGGATATCGTGATGATTATTCTTAATTAGGATTGTTTTAGTAGCCATCTCTGTTCCCTTTAGTTGTCAACATTTTCTCGATGTAAAAAGAGTTATTGTTCCAACAAATGACTCGCAGGAGCAATAGACCGTTGAGAGCTCTTTTACGGGATAAAGTCATCATGCATAGCCTGTGCCATGCATGATCAGTAGGGGCTGAGAAATAAAGCGTAAGGTAGATGCACAATCATATCAATTGACATGCACTTTGTGCCATATCTAATCAGTGTCAGCGAAAAAAAAATAAAGACAAAAGATAAATAGTCATTAGACTAACTCCCTGGCGGGGAGTCGAACCCCGCTCTCGCGCGGTCAGAGAAATGACAGGCGCGTGTACTAATCCGATATACTACCAGGGATCGATAATCTCATGTAACTCTTAATATATGGATGGGCTAAGAGCAAACGCAGGAGAACAGGTTCGGTTGAGAGTGAACATCCATTCAATTGCAAATTGGTATCTTGGCTAGATGTGAGCAGAGGTCTCTCCGAAGCTCATTACGGACAATTGAAACGGTTCGTAGTAATGCAATTGCCTTCTGGAGGGAAAAATGAAAAAATTGAACTCTGGATGGGTCCTTCGTCGTATTGAGGGACAGTGAGAGGACCGACCCCTTCTCGGTTGAGGGGAAAGCGGTCACGTGACCGCTTTGTGGACTTTTTTAGACCTGCGCTCGCTCGTCCTATACTAGTACCACTTTGCTCAAGCATCTAGTTCTCAATGCAGTCAAACCTTCGCTATCCGAAAGTTAATGGTGCTTGACATTCTCCATACCCTTCTCACTGCGTCACCTGCTAACTGTGATTCCGTCCGTTATCTTAAAGGCTACCGGCTGATAGAGCAAGTCGGTGGTGGTGGCTTCTCCACGTGCGTTCGTTCTGAAGGCGAAACGGGGGACAACCGTCGATGATGTCCTACATCCTAGGGTATTTCAAGCCGTCAATACCCAGGACCATCGCGTCGCCGCCTGCAAGGTAGTTACACTGACGTCCAAGACGACCCAAGCCGACCGCAAGTCGTTAGACAAAGAGATGCGCGTCCATGCCGCCCTCAAGCATGCGAACGTCCTTGAGTTTCTGACCGCGGTCATCGTAGAGCTAGGCACGGAATCGCCATACGTCCCGGCGATATATATGCTCCTCGAGTTCGCAGCTGGCGGCGATCTCTTTGACAAGATCGGTGAGCTCGCATTCGGCCTTCGCCTCTGCACGACATTGACTGACCGATTACCAAAGCTCCTGACGTTGGAGTTCGCGAAGAAGTAGCACACTTCTATTTTCGCCAACTCCTCTCCGGCTTGGTAACGCCTCGACGGCTACTCTTTGCGTGCTCGGCAAGACGATCGCTGATTCACCCTCTACGCAGATTTATGTTCATTCAGAGGGCGTATGTCATCGGGATCTCAAGCCCGAAAACGTTCTCCTCGATGCCGCAGGGACGCTCAAGATATCTGATTTTGGCCTTTGCTCGGTTTATAAGCTGAAAGAGTCAGGTCGGACACGATTGCTCACCGAAAGATGTGGTAGTCTACCATACGTCGCGCCAGAAGTGTGTGTCTGTAACGACCTTGCCGTGTTCTAAGCTCTGATCCAAAAGTACAGCTCAACACAGACAAACCTTATGCCGCAGAGCCTATTGATGCATGGGGAGTCGGCGTCATCCTCTTTACCATGGTTGCTGGGAGTGCGTAGGATGTTCCACTATTAGGGAGATGTGATATCTCATCCAACCACGAAGATACACCTTGGGATGAGCCAACGGAACGCAGCTACGAGTTCTGTCGCTATGTTGCAGGCTCATTCATCGATGATACTCCATGGAACCGAATGCCTGCACCTGTATTCTGTTCGTAATCCATACTCATACCTATTCTTACTCAACTCACGTATTCTTGGATAGCTTTGATTACAGGCTTACTCACCGTCAATCCTCAAGATCGCTTGACCCTTGCAGACGCAGCTCGGCATCCTTGGGTCGTTCCGTACGTTCGATTACATGCCGCCAGATGTCGTCCCGGTGTTAATATTCTGTCCAGACAAAGTCAACTGGCTTCCCAAGGTCCTGTGATCTTGGCGGAGAAACTTACCCAGTCTCTTCGCGATACAGGCGATCTCGATCTTGTGCAGCTTGATCCCCAGCCGTATGTCATCACCTGTAAACAAGCCGTGTGTGCACGTCTCAGTTCAGTTTACACATCACAGAGAGTCACCCACGGCCCGGGACGATGACGTGATCATGCTTTCGGCGACTCGGGGCTCACAATTTACCCAATCGCTCATGCTCTTCGTTCGTCCCTTCCACTACTTGAGACACGAACCGCAACCGTTCCCTCTCACACTACCGTAGTCACAGACTCAGGGTGGCACACGCTACACGCCAAATCTGACGCGTTTCTGGGCATCTGCAGCGCCGCTGGAACTACGAGTCGCCGTTGAAAGTGCCCTTGAAGCGCAGAACATCCGTGCTGTGCGAGCACCAGATGGGCAATATGGCCAGTTACGTTGCCGTATCGGCGCGGTGGACCATCGTCGGGTGCCATACAAAGGTTGGGTGACCGTCGAACCTTTCTCTACCCCGGATGGGAGCGTGCGTAGCTTCTGCCTCATGCAACGTGATGAGGTAAATTTCGCATTCGCCTCCACCAACACTATGTGCTGACGGGGATATTAACCATGGAAGGGCGATCCCATATCGTGGCGGAGGATGTTTAGGGATATAGTGCAATCATCGCAAGTTGCGCCATATGTCCTCCGCCGAGGGACTAGAAGATCGTGAGCGGATCTACTCCGACATTAAAATAAAACCGATCTAGCAGTGTGCCGTCTTTCCCCGCGGGGTCTTCTAATCATCTTTGATCATCAATAGAAGTGTCTTTTTGGATGCTAGTATATTTGCCATATAATACAAAGATCATCGATCACCATCTTTCAATACCTAGTACCGCGTACATTGTTGACGGACATGACATTACTAATTTTTGCGAGATCCTCAGCTGTTAGCTCAATGTTAGCTGCCGCACAGTTCTCGAGAGTGCGTTTGGCATTTCTAGCTACATGTAAGAGAGAACCATGTGAAAAATGTAGTCATGGGACTTACGAGCTTCCTGGGATGGGTATGACCTTGGGCCCTAAAGATGCCACCCATGCGATGCACAGCTGCGCTGCGGTAATACCCTTGTCCAAGGCGATGGCTTCGATCGCTGACACCAGTGCGAGGTTGTGATTGAAGTTCTATGAGAAGCGATTCTGTAAGAAGTCGCGCGAAAGCAAGGGATAGCGTGGCCTACATCTCTCTGGAATCGACTAAACTGGCGTAGCAAGTTGTCCGCTAGTGCAGGGTTAGCCACCTGGTATGCGATGCGAAGGTAACTACGTACGTTCAAGGTCCTCGAAAGACTTCCATTTCCCGGTTAGGAAACCATGACCGAGAGGCCTGGGAAAGGATGAAACGAGACAGATGGGTCAGTGAAAGAGTACGCACGAGTACGCGATGACAGCGATGTCGAGTTCTTCACAGGTCGATATAACTGCGACGCAGGGATGAGGACAAGGGTCAAGGGAGAGTGAGATGCCCACCAACCGTCTTTCGTCTCCTGCGTGTAGCTCCACGGACTAACTTCGATTTCGACTGCGGCGATAGGATGTCCCTAGAAAACAATATCAATGACAATTTCCCAATGAGGGCAGCACCTTCGCCCACACTGTGCGCCTGACGGATGTGATCCGCACAGGCTTCAGAAAGGCCAATATGGTCAAATTTGCCTTGAGCTATGAACTCCGCCATGATGCGAGTGCTCTGCTCGAGGGGAACACCCTGGATGATACGTGCGGGCTCAAACAAGTCGAGTTTCTTGGTTCCACGGAGCTTAGCGAGGATAAAATCGACCTTGCGTTCAAGTGCAGCCTCCCTTCAGCTCGAATATGAACATCATTTACACCAGAAGGTAGTAGGGACGCACAGGTCACCGTATGGATTGAATGACATGCTGCACTGTACATGTTTTACGCATCAAGACTCTCGCCCACATTTAAAAGCGGAAGGCTTACCTTTACTGAGAGGAATGCCTTGTCTGTGTAGTCAGGGTATCGCTCAAAGAAGCGTGCGAGAAGCTCGAGGTTGGCACTCGGCGGATTGAGCCCATAGAACTCGCCTGTTAGAGTTCGTTGGTGCGACCAAATGAAATAGAACCGTTCGTATACGCACCACTGTTAAGGAACATTTTCGTACCCGGAGGGAGGTTATCCATGCCAGCCTTCAATGATGCGAACGCTTCTTCGTCAGAGACGACTGGATCACGGAAACTATGCAAGACATCAATGAAACGACAGAATGCGCCAAAGTGAAACGCGCACGTCATCATCATTAAACCATGCTATGATAGCCGACGAACAAAAAGTCAATGTTGAGACTCGGATATGGTAGAGATATACTCACGCCAATCTTTCCAACAGTGACGTCTGAGGCGGTACCTCCGAGCTGAGTAGCTTTAGTTGACATAGCTGGTTTAGGGGATTGGATCACTTCTTGGATTTCTGATGGGTACGAGAATAGAGAAGAGACGTGGCCAAGGCATACGTCTTTAATTGCTTCGGGTGAAGAGCGCAGCGCATGTCTTGTTTAGAATAAGCAGCTCAACCGACATCATCCGATCCACGTAAGCCATCACCACCCATGATCTTGATTAAGGGATTAAGGTATCCGGTTAACGGAATCGTGAGAGTACAGTACAAATGCGTATGTAGCCATGAAGCGAAAAATCCCTGCATCTCATAGATCGTGTAAAATGTATAAAAAGTAATGCCTGAAAAAAATTGTCATGTCTTGAAGACGATAATCAGGATCAATAATACGAAGATGAGCAGGGCAATAGTCAATGTTGATCCTGTGTTGCACCATCAGCTGCCTGCCACCCAGAACTGTCAATGGGTCTCCCACTCACCGTGTTCCCTTGCGCCGTTTGCAACACGTCCAAGTCGCTGACGAGCTCGGCCCATGCGATTTCCAGTATCGTCAAGATCGTGGTCCAACTCCTCCAGCAGGCCTGTATGTACCTCGAGCTCGTCGTTGATCTGCATTGATATGTCATGTTGACGCGTGATAGAACGTGAAAGAGAATCCAAATGGATGTCCTGGTCTGTAGCCCACGACTTTGTTGAAGCTGAATTCGTCCCAAGAAACAAGTACGACACGCACCATCCATCAGGCGCTGTTGCTCCTGCAGAACAAAGACCGGGTCCCTTCCAGCCTCGGGATCATCCGTATATGGCGTGAACACCTGGTTGCTGACAGCGGGCCAAGTATTCTGGAGTTTCTCTTCGCCTGGAGGACCGGCCTCTTGCGTCGCGTTTGGCTCGGGAAGGGGCTCAATGATTGCGTCCGACCCTACCATACCGCGCATACGGACGTGCTGATTTCGCAGAAGTACAACAGCTTCGCTGTGCTCCCCAGATGACTCGAGTTCCATAATCCCCGACCGCAGTTGAGCGAGATTGCGGGTGATCTGCGGAAGGTGTAGGGAGCTGTTTGTGCCATCTGTGGTGGCAGCGGGTAATAGTGACTGTAATCTCTGACGCTCTAGTAAAAGCGACAGAGTCTGTGTTGATAGAGCTGTGAGCTTGGCCAGCGACATTCGCGTTAGTATGGATGGTGGGACCGCAACGCAACCTTGATGGTCGAAGCACAGCATACAAAGTCTGTATAACGTAAGCTATCCCACGTGATCTGCTCTCTCAGGCCAAGGCGCGTCCTTCGTGCTGCGTGCTGCAGCAACAGCGATGTACTTCGATCTGAACTTCCCGGTTCCACCTTCATCGGGAAGCTCGGCGGGGCAGTCGAACAAGGGAAAAGGAAAAGGAAAACAGGTTCAACCTTCCCAATTGCCCCTATATACCCCAGCTCAACTTGCGGCTATCGAGGCGCGAATAGATCTTCTCGTGCACTGTGCGTCTTCTCCAGTTGTTGTATCCAGCGATATCCTAATCGGCCGTGGTTAGTGGGTTACTCTGTAGTTGCTTTCAATCAGTGCATTAAAACAAAGGTCGAACCGAAATCCTTTGTTGACACGCTTGAACCCTTGTTCCGCCAGTTGAAGAAGAGACCCGGGGTCGTATATCTGAAGCGACTTACAATTGTTCTCGACGAGGATAGCGAGAAAGGTTTCGGGCTCGTGCGCTCGTACTTTCACAATCATCCAAGTCGCGCCGCTAACACAAAGTTCTGCAGACAAATGTGCAATCCAATCTGTTTACTCCTTACGACATCATCGCACTTGCACCAACTACCGAGACTAGCTTCTCGCTTGCGTGCTTAACGCATACACAACCTTCTGCGCTCTCTGTACATGTGATATCGGTGCCCCTCGACGTCCCTCGTCTTCCATTTCGTATGAAGCATACCATGGTGCGCACGGCATTGCGCAACGGCGCCGTCTTTGAGATCCCATATGCGAGTGCACTCGACGGCACCACGAAACGCAACTGGTGGGCGACGGCACGCGAGGTCGTTCGCGTGACAAAAGGAAAGGGGATCATTGTGACAGGTGGCGGCATGGACATTGCCGATCTACGTGCTCCCAAAGACATCGGAAACTTGTGCGTACAAGTTTTTGGCTCTGTGTTGTTGCTTACCCCGAGCATAAGAATAACGTTCCTTGGTCTTGTCCAAAACGAGGCCCATGATGCTGCAACTACTACCCCAAAATCTCTTGTCCTTCGTACGCGTGCGTGTTTCCCTTCGTTTGCTGTTCTCACTCTTGCAAAATCTTTACCATTCGGTGGACTCTCAGAAACTCGTAAGACATATCGTGCAGTGTTCTCAGAGCCGAAAGTGATTATACCAGACACTTCTGTTGTTCAACCGGCTGTGGCAAGCGATTGCCCTGAAAATACGCGTTCCGAGGAAAGGCGGCCGGAAACAGAGTCTGCTGCTGCGGTGACACCCCCGGTGTCTACTACGGCAGAGGTGCAGAGGCAGTCCAAGCGTTCTCGTGACAGCGCGGAAGCCGAGAGTGGTACTACGGGGAGTGCACGGAAGAAGAGGAAAAGTAAAGTAAAAAGTCGGGATAATTAGCAGCTAGCCGCATCAGTGCCGCATCGCCCGTTACGTAATTGGATCAAAAGCGTGCACTACACCCGCACCTGCGTGATGTGAGCATGTCCTGGGTAACTGTAACCTTTGGATACTCGTTTCACCGCGAGTTATCGTGTCCGCTTAGGCGATATCTGTCTTGCTATATATCACATTCATCCCTGGCAGCCCCTCATCCCATCTTTCACTCATGTCAAAATATCACCCCCAACTGTATTCCGACGCGCGCTCTCTGGTTCAGGTGAGCCCATCGCGTCTTGTATGGTCTAGCCCACGCTCTCACTTTCACTCTTCAGGCCCTTGCGCCCTCCGAGAAGAAACTGCAAGCACGCCATGCCCTTCGTGACCGCCTTCGTACAATCATTCAATCTGACATAGGAGACGAATTTGATATCGAGGATATCAGCATGCCTAACTATGCTAAGGACTTGGACATTGCACCTGTGGAACTAATGATCGTAGTATGTGCAATCACGCTTCTCACCCTGGGACTGCAGTCCGTTAATGACGTTCCTTTGCACGATTATCTCGTATCGATCATACTATGGCCCGCGTTCACTTCGCTAGGATCACAGCCGCTCCACTGGGGTTACTCCTGGTACAGATCTCAGCAACTTACCCGACGTCTATTATCCCAGGTAGCCAGTCCATTCTGTGCACGATACTTCATAGCTCACGTGCGACAGCCGTCTAGCCTCATTCTTACAGGACTACGGCTTTGACGGCGTTATTCCATCCACTGACGTTCAGCGGCGGGATATCACACAAGGGGGTTGGAAGCGCGGTGATCCTCCACCTCGCACGGAAGATGGTGCATTTCGATGGCCGCGGTACAGGCGGGTCCCCAAGCCCGAGATTGTCTATCCTGCTATTCTCGAAGCGACGACTCCAGAACCATTCAGATTATTTCTCCCTTCTCCGACAATCCGGCACACGCGTAATCTCTTGCACTTATACGGCCGCAGAAACTCCCATTTACATCTAATGATCAGCCTTATCTATGTCTGGATGCGTTCATGGGATATAAAAGATATCAACCCCCAGACGCTATGTCTTCTCCTTATCAGGTTTTTCCAGGTTCAGAACGCCTTTACTTTCCCAAATTCCTACTCTGACCGAAGCACAGGAAGAGGAGATATCAAGGCTCATAGGCGCAGGACATTCGACTACACTATCAGCCGAGCAGGCGCAAGCCAGTGCACACTTCACAACCACCGTATGGATGCAATTCGACACCAGGGAAGGTTCAAACCAACCAGTTCTGCTCGATATTTCCTATGCTTTATATCCGTCCACACACCCTACTAGTGACTTTTCACCAGTCCTTCTGCGATTTTTAAGGTGGGGAGGCTTGGCAGCAACAAGCAATCATTACGGTTGGCTGATAAATGGTATCAAAGATGGATCGTATCTATAAAATTTCATCTTATACGTTCAGGCGGAGGAGAAAAATGGCCTATCCTTTGCGTCAACCGCCCGAACATTCTCGATGGAAGGTTTGCTGGCGAGATAAGGGCTTTTGATGAGACAAAGTTACCGTGGTCTCACCACCAGCTCATCGTCCCTGATCCGTTTGTCCCAACCTATGTGTGTCTGTCACTTGTTCAGTTACTTTTGAAAGTTGACGAGGTACCCAGAACCACGCGTTCAATGTACACCGGAGCACCCTGCACTACCTCTCCGTGCTAGCTGAAACCTGTGGATCGCTTTTGCGGACGGCTCACCCCCTGCATACTATATTCGGTCCATATTACCGACCAGAGATACTTGCCGAACAGCGCAATCGCAATCCTTCACCGTCCCTAACTCAACCCAACGTAACCAGGTCACTGATCGGAATTCGCATGGAACGTCGACGCTACTTTTCGAACTCACGCGTACGGGAAGAGCTGATAAAGTTGTACCGTGTACGTCTCGTGCTTTTTGGCTGTAGACCAGAAACGTTGTGCGTCTATCCTAACTGGGTTGGAATGCCTAGACGACCGTCCCACACCAGCAGATCCGTGATATGCGCCAACAAACCGTGGCAAAAGTAGCGAGTTCCATTCAAGACCATTTCGGCCATGAGTATCGTGTTGAGGTATTTGGGAGTACGCAGTATGGTGTTGACGGACACACTAGTGATCTCGACATGGTCGTCATTGTATGCGTTCTTCTAATGCCCTATTTCCGAGTGAGTGAAAGTGCTACAGGATCACGAGAGAATGACAGGATTCGCCCCTGATGTCGATCTCGATTCGTTACCTCGTACGCCGCTTTCACCCTTAAACCTATAATGTTCTTTGTATCGACGCGGCAATAGCGATCTACAAAATTAGGTACGCTATATATGGCGAGAGCAATTGACTTTGCCTCACAGTGTGTTCAGCGAGGTGAGCAACGTCCTCCACAGGTCTGGCTTCAAAATCCTCAAGAAGATTCCAACCGCGAACGTACCCATAGGTATCATCCCATAACTCATCTATGAACGGTCGTAGCTGATCACCATCATTCCAAGTGAAATTCAAAGATCTTGACACGGGCATCCAATGTGATTTGAATATAAATGACCAGCTGGGCTCTATCAATACGTCTCTTATTCGACATTATTGCGACATCCTACCAATACTTCGTCCGCTGCTTCTTGCTATCAAGCGTTGGGCACGTCCGCTTGGTTACAACAACCCAGCAGGCGCTCCCGGGATACCAATGACATTTAGTAGCTATACGCTCACAATAATGACAATCGGGCTCCTACAGGTGACGTGCATTACCTGTTCGCCATAAGCATCAATCGCTTGATAGCTTCTCCTAGACAAGGGGTTTGTTGCCGAACTTGCAAGAAGGTACACTTCCGGAAGGCAGGACATTCTGGCTACGCACAAAAACGCAGGAAAGGATCCGCTGCGATGCGCGATGGAAGACATTACCTGATTGGGTACCTCCTGTGATGGAGGTTGAGCAGGCGTTGCAAGATTGGTTTCAGTACGGCAGTGCCTTTACTTTTCTAGGCTACCGAGTGGCCGTCTGACTGAGACCACAAGGTATTGGGGCCATGAGCATGATTACCGGAACAACTTGATAAGCATTCGTTGGGGCGGAGTTGTTCCACGCGAAATTCCATGCAACAGGAGAGAGTCAGAAACTCTGAGGGATGGGCCATTTAGCAATTTCCGGCAGGCTCCGAGCGAGAAGGGCGCAGAAGGGAAGCCTGCATTGAAGAACAAGCCAGGGGAGGAAAAGGTCCTATCGGAGGTGGGCGGTGAGGAATTACAAGGGAAGAAAGGTCAAGCAGACCAAGCCGCTGAGGCGACGGGTACTCGCATTGATGGACAATCAACAAGGGATGATGAGGACGATAGGGATGAAGGGGTGGAGGTTGAGGCCAATGACCCGGGCTCCGAAACTGAGCAAGACGCTGCAGACGATAAAGACGAGTTCGGGTTGGCACAGGAAGAGGACAATGAGGCACAGTCATCTCGATGGCAGTCCGACGTCCTCTGCGTGGTTGACCCTTTTATTCGAGGAAAGGTAGAGCGTGCCTCATATTCGGGACGCGCACACATCCTATTCCTATCTGACTTATACGATATTTTTGATTACAGAACCTCGCCGGGCCCATCAGGCCGTACGTCATTGTGCGCTTTCGGGAAGATTGCCAGCGTGTCGTGATGCGACTGCGCATGGGGGGAAATCTTGATTCCCTTTTGCGATTCGACCCGCGCAAATACCCTCCGTCACCGTCACCGCATCCGGGACGAAGACAGCAGTCTCATCGAGGTACTGGTATTCAAAACGCCGGCAGGGGTAGGAATCGGAACCAGCCTACACGAGGTTTTTCTCGCGGCGGCGCGCCGACGACTACACAAGGAGCCTGATAACGTACATTGGAACATGAGTGGCCTAGGGGTGGGGGGAGGGGTGAAGTCGTTCAATGTAATCTCTACCAAGTTAGGTTGCCGGCATTCAACGAACATGAGTGTAATGGTTCTCAACACCAAGTTGCAGTAAAAACAGTTAAGGGCCATGCGTAGGTGTGGGGTAGGTACCATCACGGGTGGCTGAGAGCTGTTCGATGAATGAGGAAAGTGCTTGCTATATACTTACACTGACGAACGCACGAAGGGTAGGTGAACGAACGTGGACACGGATCCTGGTTGATCCGATGACGGACAACAAGGTTTATATTCTGCACAACGATCACTGGTCTGGCCTAGTACAGTGATATGGGTGTGAGGGACCGAACTGGGACCGATCCCAGATTGGATTACCCCTTCTGCGACAGAATCGCAATCTCGCAGAAATACAGCGCCGAGTGTCAGTAGGTCGACTGCAAGTGGAAGCAGGCGGCCAGTAAGCGCTATACAAGCATCATGGATCCACCGTAGAACAAGGTTCAACCAGACCCCGGTCCCCTGGCGACCACTGAGCACGGGTGATGAGAGCGAATAAGGCAGGATCCATGGAAATTCCCTATAAATTTCCAGTTGGATTCCGACTCCACACGGCGCGGGGCGCGGGGAGAGCATCAGGGATCAAGCATCAAAGTGGTGGAATGACCAGGTCCGTTGTTCCGTAATGTCCCGCTGTGACACGTACGACTCGCCTGTCTCCGGGGGCGTTTATTTCGGGAACTAAAGTATATTCGGGGGAGTAAATGGAGACAGAGAGGGTCGGGAAGGGGGTGGGTACGGGTACATACGGTAGCGATAGGATCACAGCGAAGGTCACGGGCGGGCGGGTGACTCGGGAGATAGATCATCATCTCACTTTGACCTTGGCATTGTTCCTGCTTTTTGCCCGACATCGATGAATCTCTCTTAACTACTGTCGTCGACGCCGAGTGTACCTGACGAGATCATAACCCGTCAAAATGTCGTGGAAACTCGGCACATCAAAGAGTGCGTACCTTTGATCACATATCTACCCTACCAATCCCTCCTCGTCTCACCTGTTCCCCTGGCCCCTCTCTGACGCCCGGATTTTTTGTCGCGTATCCATCTACTTCATACCCCCCTGACTACTCTAGAAAACAAGGAGAACAACCACAGGGATCTCGGTCCACCCTCTCGCTCTCTCACCCCCGTACCCATCCCCATCCCTTCGCGCTCAACGACGCCGATGCCAACTCAAATCGCCCATCAACCGAGCTTCCGGTCGGGTACCCTCACAATTCGTATATTCTCAGGTGATTATATCAGACTGCCCCCCCTCGTCGTATCCTAGCCTTCGCGCAAGCGAGCACTCAATCGTTATCTGGCGGGCTACTCACCCAACTCTTACCATGATTAGGGCGTGGTCTCGCGCTCGCCCCAGGCGTCCGCATCCCTGATGTTATCCAAAAGGTCTTAGATACTGGTCCCCCACCGCGGACTTCCTCCTCGAATCGCGAGAGCATGCAACGCCGGCGTTACTGGTGGCTTCCCTATATCGTCCTCGAGTTCGATAAGAACGAGATCTTGGTTGATGCGCTTGGCGGAGATCTCGCCAATCCCGTTTGGAACTACCGCGCGGACTTGTGAGCCGTGCTCCTCCATTCGAGGGTGTTTTATCTGGCTGACGTACCCTAACAGCGATGTCTCGCGGACGTCAACCCTTTCTCTTTCCGCGTACCTTCGCACTGCACAATGCTTGCCAGGACAGGATAACATGGGGAACGACCTTCTCATCGGACGTTTGGATCTAACCCCTGTGTTGGATGCACACGTGTGTCGCTTCCTCGTTGCATCCATCTGTTCGAGTGTCCTAATGTCCGAACAATAGCATGTCTCGGATCAATGGTACACTGCGACATCAGGTTCGGGATCGTTCCATCTTACTATCGCCTATAAACCCGCTCGGCATGAGACTCTCACGATCGACGCGTTTGACCTGCTCAAAGTGATCGGAAAAGGTTCGTTCGGAAAGGTTATGCAAGTTCGTAAGAAGGACACACAGCGTATCTATGCACTCAAGACGATCCGCAAAGCCAACATAGCAAGTCGACCCGGTGAGATTACTCATATCCTTGCCGAGAGAACCGTTCTGGCCCTGGTCAACAACCCGTTTATTGTTCCTCTCAAATTCTCGTTCCAAAACCCGGACAAATTATACCTAGTGATGTCATTCGGTATGTTTCGCCAGGGCGTCAAAGTCATTAGCGTTTCATTTGACGGGTTTTTCCAGTAAACGGGGGGGAGCTATTCTATCATCTACAGCGGGAAGGTAGATTCGACGAAAGTCGAAGCCGATTCTACGCCGCCGAACTGCTGTGCGCCTTGGAGCATTTGCACGTGTTCAACGTTGTCTACCGTGACCTGAAGCCGGAGAATATTCTCCTGGATTACACCGGCCATATCGCTCTCTGCGATTTCGGCCTCTGCAAGCTTAATATGTCCGAAACTGACAGGACAAATAGTACGTTGGCCAAGGTGTTTGTGGTGTTCCCATCTGACATTCGTGGCAGCCTTCTGTGGCACGCCCGAGTACATTGCCCCCGAATTGCTCGAATCGCAAGGCTATACAAAGACTGTGGATTGGTGGACCCTTGGCGTACTGATATATGAAATGATGGTTGGTTGCATCTTGTACGCCTACATCCATGCGTTGACATTTTTGACAGACCGGCCTTCCACCATTCTATGATGAGAACGTCAACGTGATGTATCAGCGTATTCTGGCCGACCCACTACAGTTCCCTGCGGACATGTCTGAAGAGGCGCGGGGTGTGATTTCCGCGCTGCTGCATCGAGATCCGTCACGGCGTCTTGGTGCCAATGGTGGAGAAGAAATCAAGCGACATACCTTTTTCTCGCGCCACATTGATTGGAACAGGTGATGACTGGTTAAGATTGACGCAAAACACCGATTAATGCCTCCTCTTACAGGCTCATGCAGAAGAAGATCCAGCCTCCATTCAAGCCGTCGGTCGAGTCGGCTCTCGACGTTGCTAACTTTGATCAAGAGTTCACGTCCGAGACC
Source organism: Russula virescens (assembly GCA_003316435.1). Lineage (NCBI taxonomy): Eukaryota > Fungi > Basidiomycota > Agaricomycetes > Russulales > Russulaceae > Russula > Russula virescens. Next base: position 91,725 of record QFEY01001702.1, read on the forward strand.
GCTCAGGACTCCGTCGTGCAGGACTCACACCTCTCAGAGACCGTACAGGATCAATTCCGCGGGTTTACTTACAACCCGGCAGACGAGCATCTCAGCGAGAGCGTGAACGCAAGTTATGGTGCCGCACTCTAGACACGTCTTCACAGTTGTCGCTCAACCGGCATTGAGTCGACTGGTTCGAAGGTCAAATACAACTCCTGGTGACTGTATGGAGGATAAAGTTCGTCAGATTGGTCACTGTTGACTTATTTTTCGCCCTTGTCGCGTGTTTTGTTCTTTCCTACATTCGAAGATGGCATCAAATGTATGAATTGATGCCCCCTCCTTGGTTTTATTCGCGTTTGGCTTCGAGGAAAAGACCGGATCAGCACCGTTGTAGTCGAGCAGAATTTAATAAGAGTACGTTTGTACTGTGGTACTTTTGTAGCATATCGACACGGTTGTGCTAAGTATTCTTTGGCTCGATGGATTGTGCCGGTGTGCCTGTTCGATGCTCTCTGCCATCTCTCTGCGGCGTATCAATACGTTCTCTTTTCGGCGCCGGAACGGTGCAACCATGTCTGCCTCAAACAACGACCACTCGTCTTCCTCTTCTCTCAAGCGTAAGCGCGCCCATCCAGGGGACAGTCCTGAGTCCTCCCAGGATAACCCCCAGCCAGATACCAAAGTCACCAAACGTGCGTCTGCGCGTTTTATGTTACTTTGAACAACGACGCGCCTTTCCTTCGTGGGAGCCTTTATTTACTAACTTGTCGGCCATCGCGTCCATCAGTCTTTCCAATCTTCGAAAAGCGCGGAGCACAAGACGAAGGGACCGAGGAGAAGCCCTTTCGATGGCTCACCCCTTCTCTCGGCCCAACCCGCAGTTGCCTGCACGGCGTACATCTCGCTCCGACCGCGTCTTCGCGCGTCGCCGCGTTCGATCTCGATGGCACCGTCATCAAGTCGCAATATATACAAGTGGGGCGCGCGGGGCCCAAGGGTAGCGCTAGCGGCGGCAAACGCGTGATGAAGAGGCAGGCGAACAGACTCGAATGGGAGTGGTGGAGAGCCGTCGTACCGCAAAAGTTGAAGGAGGTTCACGATTCTGGGTGCGCGCACATTCTCGTCCTGTTTTCTTTTCGCGTCGGCCTGCCAACAAATGGGTTCTACCATACATCACGTCGTGCCACGTCGCGCTCTTATATCGCGGGAATACGAACTGAATGACCGTCGACGTGCAGGTTCTCAGTTGTATTGATCTCGAATCAGTCCATCAAATCCTCGGAGCTCGTGGACTGGAAGAAGAAGATTCCGTTGATCGCTGCTGCCGTGCGTCGTCTCTCGCGCAGCATCTTTGCTGCCGTTAGAGATCCCTTCGTGCTTGACATGTCCCGCGCATCAGGTGCCCGAACTTCCGTTTAGAATCTTTGCGGCCACGGCAAGAGACGGATATCGGAAGCCCATGCCTGGCATATGGTCCGAACTCGAGCGGATTTTTGCCCAAGACGGAGTTACGATAGGTGATTCGTTTGTGCCCTTCTGATCTTCTGAACATTTCGCTCATCCTACCTCAAGATAAGAGCACCTCTTATTATGTTGGGGACGCAGCCGGTCGCGCCGATGACTTTGCGTCGACCGATAGAAAATTCGCGCTCAACGTTGGGTTGCAATTCTATACCCCTGAAGTAAGGCCTCCTTTATTCATCACGCATAGATCTGGGACCCATTCTGAAATGACTGCAGGAATATTTCCTCAAAATCTCTCTGGCACCATATACACTCCCAGGATTCCATGTCTCATCTCTTAAATCGGGTAAGAGCTTGTTGTCCCCCCCAACTCCTCCCCTTACTTCATGCCGAGGTTGCAGGTCCTCAAGGCTCCCCGACCACCATCTTACCACCTGACCCTCAAACTGAGCTTGTGGTCTTTGTCGGCCTGCCATGCCTAGGGAAGTCAACGTTCTACCGCACACACTTTGCCCCGGCAGAATACGTACATGTGAACCAAGATACGCTTGGTTCACGCCCTAAATGTGTCAAGGCTGCGGAGGAAGCCTTAGCAGCCCGGAAGAGTTGTGTCATCGGTATGCTGCCTTATTCCCTCTGGCATGTTCGTTTATTTGTTTACCTGGCGTACGCAGACAACACCAATAGGGATGTGCAAACGCGCAAACACTATCTTGACGTTGCAAAGCGGCTCAAATTACCAGCCAGGTATGTATGGTACCATCTTCGGGAGAGGGTCCAGTTATGCTGCTTCATGTACTGACATGTTACAGATGCTTTCTTTTTCAAGGCTCTGTCGAGCTGGCTTGGCACAACAACCTTTATCGCGCATATGCAAGACCAGCATCAGTTGTAGCTCGCGAAGTACGTATATCCTCTTCGAGCTATTGTGATCTCGCTTATCAAAGAACTGAAGCCTGCACGCCCATTAATACCATATTCTGCGCTCACGGGGTTTGCAGACGCCTATGAGGCCCCCTCAGTGAAAGAAGGATTTGGTGAAGTGCAGGAGATAGCGTGGATGTTCGAAGGCAGTGAAGAGGAGCGACGACATTGGGACATGTGGTTGCAAATTGATGGGAAGTAGCTGTTGAGCGCCTTACGCACCCCCTATTAACATTCGACATATCACTGTATACTTCTGCCTTGGTAATAGCACATTAGATGCGACGTAGAGCAATTAGGCTATGCTACAAATTTCAGAGCAGCATAACGATACAAGAAAGAAGCAGGGTATCAGGTAAGTGAAGTAAATGAAACCACCTCGTGTGAGTCAGAGTTGAATCCCTATTGCATGGCATTGGCACTACTATGACGTCGGCTTTATGCTATTCAGGCGAACAACGAGAGGGAGGAGCGACACGTTCTCGCTGGATGCGTAAAACTGCACGCAGTTGACGTGAATCTGAGCAACGATGTTTTTAGCGCCATCGAGGACCGAGGGAACAATAAGTCGTACCTTTAGCCAATGATTGAAATTCGTTTCGAATCTGCCTAGAAAGTCAGACCGCTTCTTCGCTCCACCATCGCCTTCAGGGGTCTCAGCGGCAACGAGCGCCTTATTGGCATCTTTCGTAAAGGAGGTCGTATACAAAGCGAACGTTGAGCATGTCACGATGAGTTTAGAGAATGCCTGTATCATGTGGTTGAAGTCAGGGAAAGACCAGGTTTTACTTTTTTTCTTTAGACGGAAATTCACGACGTACGTTCAACAATTTCGAACTGGTAAGCATGCACTCCTTCATGCACGTGTCTAGAAAGTCAACGTGATCGCGCAACAGTTGGTCAACCGTGGTGACTTTTGACAATTTCGCTTCGAGAGCGCGCCAGTTCGGTTCGAGCACCTCCTGGGTGACAAAAGCGAGAATCTGCTGCACCCACGCGAGCATCCGCGCGCGCACCAAGAATAGACGGAGACGCCACGCGGCAAACTCGGGCGGAACGTCCGTGCGCCGCCACACTGGGCCCTGTTGCTCGAGCCACATCGCGGAAAGTGCCTGCTCGACGTGCTTGAGGTGGAGAAGGAAGCGGAACAGAAGCTGGTAGCGCAAGATGGTCTTGCGCGAAATGACGAGCGAGAGCGGAAACTTGACGTTGAAGTCGAGCTGGAGGGCGTCGATGGCTGTCGGAGAGGTGAATCGGTCGTACACTAAATGGGTGGGGCGAGAATGGGACGAACCTAACATTGGCTTTTTCTCGTCTTTTTCCTTCCCTTTCTTATGGTGTTCCTCGTGCCCGCCATCCCCAGCGAGATCGCCATCGTCGCCAATGACACCGCTGACGTTCACGATGCGAAGCAGCCACTCGTAGAGGCCAGTTGTGGCCATAGTCACTCGCACATCTTCACGGAAGGGTACATCATCACCATGCGCGTCCGCGCCAAGTGCAAGGTCCAGCAGGCTCTGAAGCTTGACGAGGGACGCGGCCTTGGCAGTCTTGCGCAATTCCGTATGGGCGAGATCGAGGAAGTTTGTGAGATAGGAGGAATGGGAGAGGAAGAAGCAGCGCTTGAGACAATTGAGGCGCGGGACAAGACCCTGGTCGCGCAACAGAAGTTGAAGAAGCGTGCGGTTTGCATGAGAGTAGTCATCTTCGATAAACTTGTAGAAGCTATTAGGCCTAAATTGAGCATGTGATACCCACTCGGGGGCAGACAAAACACAGACCGTTCATCATCCATGGCCAGATCATCGTCGCGTAGATTGGTGACTCTTTGTACCTCTATTCCGCATTCTCGAATTACGTTCAGGTACTTGCCAGCAAGTAAGACTTTATGCTTCCAACTTTCTAGCAATGGTGGCATACACGCTCCTCCGGGTAAACGCCCACTCCCAGCCCTTGGCGGGGGCACGCCCGCTTGGTGCCGTTTGTTCAGGGAGCCGAGTGTCGAGCCATCACGCAGCTGGAGGGCGAATTGAGCCCTAACTTCGGCACAGTAACGTTGCTAACGAGCGACTCACAGTGTACCGTCGTTCCCAATATTCATCCGTGTAGTCCATTTCAAGGGTCCCACGGTTGATGAATCGACTTTCCTTGACACAAAACTCCTCATATGGATCTGTGAGAGTCCCTGTGCGCGTCCATTGCTGGAGCATTTCTACGTACGGTCTGCCGGCTGCACGCAAAAGTGTGCCATACAGAGCGCGTGCGGAGGGGTCTCCTGCGGTATGCTGCATCCTTGTGTGGAGGATGGAAAGAACTTCACCACCTTTTACAGTAATTCCGTCCGCACCTGCTTCAATTTCAGATAGAACAGCTTTGAGTTTCGCGCCCCCGAGGCCCAGTGCCTCGTTCCGAGCGGCATCCTCTGCGTCTTCTCCAGACGACGAACTGTCCCCTGCGGGATTTTCTGTCGTGGCCAACTCAGTGATAAGTTGATAGATGAGCGAGAGCGTGTGGAGGGTTGGGTGGACATAGAACCAGAGTTTCTGAAGAGAGAACTGTGAGGATGTATTGAAGGCATGTTCGAGTTGGGAGAGGAGAGTCTGGTAATCCTGTGGCCGTATTATCGAGTCAGACTGGAAAGAGCCCAGAGAAGTGTGTAATCAGACCTTGAGCATATCGCGCAAGGCTGCACATAGTGCATGGTTGACTCGCCCAAAGTCAAGATGACTCCGATATTCGATAAATGCTGAGATCGCGGTATAATATGTTGCGAGAGGCAGGACCCTTTCGACTAGGTCGCGTAGTGATGGGTCTAGGAAGCGTTAGGACATTCTGCGATGGAAATCTCAAGATCCCAGGACACGCGCACCCAAGCGTTTCGAGACCGCGAACCGAATGCCTTGCAGCGCATCATCATCTTCGGGCGAGTAATCTTCGTGGTATGTTACATGGATTCCCTCAATACCCTATTCGCCGCGTCCGGGGAGTGCGAAACGTGGAGGCAGCAGCAGGTCACATACCATGAGTACGAAAAGTAGATCCTCAAGAATCATCGCTTCTTGTACTTCCAAGGGGAACGAGTCGAGGGATTCTTCCTTGGCCTTTCCTTTCGACTTTATAGTGGTGGTGCCAGAAACGATGCGCGAGTTGAGTGGTGCACGAACGAACGATTCCTCCGAGATGAAGGAAGGTTCTTGGGACGAAGTTTCATCAAGTCGAAGAGGCAGAAAGAGGTTGTGTCAACACACCTCTCCAGCGTGGTTCACCAGATGGCGAGACATGTCCGTTGATCTGGTCTTCATCTTCGAGTCGATGTCTGTTTCTCCGAGCTGAAGCGATGGTCCCGGTCACCTGGCAGTGGGTGATTAGAAGAGTGGTATATTCTGATGGATGTATTGTACATACTTTTGCATACTCTTTTGTGGATAAGGACAGGTTATTCTTACGTCCGACGTTACGCGGTCGAGGAGTGAAAGGATCCATTGCACGACGCGTCTCTCCCGAGCGCGTTTTCCTCTTCAACCATGCGCGACCTCAACATCTACGATTTAAAGAGGGCCCTCCCTCGTATGGTGCGACATCTTCTCTTTTCTCTCTACCTGCCTTCTCACTTTCCGCAGAGCTGGTCGGGAGTGAACCTTTACAACCTCTGGCGACGCTCCCTCGGCGAGCTCGCAAAAGAATCCGACTTCACACGCTCACAAATGACACTCTTCAAACAGCGTTGGATCGCTAAGCGTCTCATTCGTGCTTATCACGGCGACTTTATCAACGAAAAAAAGTTCAAGCGTTGGTACCTTCCCACCACCCTCCCAGACGTGCGTCCGCGGCGGGGACAACCCGAAGATTATGCATCGCAGCTCAGCAAGTGGGCGAGGTTACCAAACGCAGTAGGAAAAGATGTCAAAGCCCGGCGGAAGGAAATCGACGGGGAAGAACAGGAGGAACTCCCCCCGGTGGGCAGCTTGATGTTCTCGGAAATTGAGCGTCGCATAGACGTGGTCATCTTCCGAGCATGCCTAGCGCACAGCGTTTATGATGCGCGCAGGTTGGTCGTGCACGGTCAGGTGCTGCTCAACGGTAAGAAGGTACGCTCGTTGTGGTCGTTTTGTCTCCACCCCTCGACTAACGCACGAATAAGCACCAAGACGCGAACACCCGTCTCGCACCAGGAGACATGGTATCTGTCAACCCAAAATTCATTTCTTTCCTCCAGGAGAAGGCCACGAGCGCGGAGATGTCCTCAGAAGAGCTGGCCGTGGAAGAGCTCAAGAATGAGCCGTTGAGTTCCATCGAAGAACCTACTACGCTCCAGGGCTCCGCAACCAAGGGCCTTACCCCATTCAACCCCCCTGCTTACGCATCACCATTCATCTTTGTTCCTGCGTATCTTGAGGTCTCCTTTCCAACATGTTCGGCCGTTTATGTGCGACACCCGACGGCGCGCCCTGGTTACTCAGAAATTCCGACACCATACGATGCTGACGGAGAGGTTGTGCGACTTGCGTGGGAATGGTATTCCAAGGTACGACCGAGGAACAGAAGCCAACGCCAGCTAGCACGCGAACCAAAGAACCGACAGTAGCTATGCTTACTACTGTAATTGCTAGAGCTCCACTAATAGAGTTTATGAGCTAACTATAGTACTGGCTTACTGTCTGTGTTTGCGGGGTGTCATCAGTCAGCTATGACCGCTATGGTGACGCGTATGAACGCAGATGACTGATCAATCAAAGATATGTATATATATCTGAAGGTAGCTCTTGATCCTAGTCCTTCTTCACTCTCACCTTTCGCTTGCATACCAACTCTCAATGTCCGGTTACAGAAACTTCACCATAGCCGGCTCGGGCCACGTGGGCGATCATGTCATCCGAGAGCTCTTGAAGTTCAAAAATGCAGGAAAAGTCGACAATGTGACCATTCTCACCCGTTCTGTAAGTACGCTCCTGCGGGGTCTAAGGCCGCTGCCCAAATACTTGTGCTCACACATGCCGTCAGATGTCCAGCAGCTTGGACGAATACAAGGCATCTGGAGTCCAGGTTGTTGTCGTGGACTATGGTTCCGCCGAGTCATTGAAAAGCGCCGTTACCGGAGCGGACGTCGTCATCTCCACCCTCACACATGCCCCGGCTGCCCTTCAAGCACAGCACCTGCTTGCAGAACAGGCAAAAGCCACAGGCGTGAAGCTGTTCGTGCCATCTGAGTTTGGTAACCCCACGGATCGCGAAGACGCGGAAGGCATGTTTGCCATCAAGCAGTCCGTTCATCACAAGCTGAAGGAACTCGATCTGCCATACGCACTGTTCTTCACTGGTCCGGCCCCAGACTACATATTTGTCCCGTATGTGCCTAGCCTGCTCCTTGAACACGGTGCGTCGCACGTACTAACCTAGTTGAATAGTTTCCTTGGCTTGGGTCTAAAGAGCGGCAATGTTACCGTTGGCCTGGACGGTAATGCGCCAGTTTCGTTCACGACGCAGTCCGACGTTGGCAGATTTGTTGCATACGTACTCACGAGCCTGCCACGGTCGAGACTTGAATGGGGAACCTTCCGTATCGAGGCCGAACGCAAGGTAAGAAATATATAGAGGTCAGATATATGACCGCAGATCGGTGAGCTGACCCACGCGGCCGCAGTCGTTCAACCAGATCTTCAAAGAATACGAGGAAAGGACGGGGGAAAGGTTGAACGTGGTGTATCGATCAGAGTCTGAGCTCAAGGCTGCCATAGCAAAAAACTCTGCGGACATCGCATCATTCCTCCAGCTTTCCTTGGGTTTGGGTGGGGGGGTTGTGGGCACGTTGGATGAGCTGAGCGTCTCGGAGTATCCTGATTGGAATCCCAAGAGCATTGGCAATGTACTGTATTCTTAGATTGATGTTTAATCGTTTCGCGAAGAGTACTATGTAGGAGGATGTAAGATGATGCCAAATAAAGTCAGATCGAGGTCGCGTGCTGTAGCCGGGCCGTGATATCCTTAAAGCCAAGCAAAGGCACTTGCTATCAGTCATTTTCTTCTTTTCCACTCTTTCGTTATGGCGTCCCGACCACTGAATGATGAAGAAGTGCTTAGCGAGATGAACAAAATGGTACAATCTACCCACATATGTCTTCGCTAATATAATGAGATCCTCTTCTGGGACTGTCTTCTAGGTCGCGTTCATCAAGCAAGAGGCTCTGGAGAAAGCTCGTGAGGTCAGAGTAAAAGCAGATGAGGAGTTCTCAATCGATAAAGTCCTCCAATTCACCCACGCCTATTCATCGACGATCGAAATTCATTTCGTTCTTCTTCTGGCAGGCAAGGCTCGTGAAACAGGAGCAACAAGCCATCGATGCGCAGTTCGAAAAGAAGCGGAAGGGCGCAGAAACTGCGCAAAAGATGTGCGCACCAAAGCCTCTCTCTCATACCGCTACCAGCATCTCACCGAATAGCCTACCCTGACAGCCTTCAGTCGACATTGACGAACAAGTCCCGACTGCGGCTCCTACACCGCAGGGAGGAGCACCTGCAGGATCTCTTCGCCTCGGCGCGCGCCCAAATCGCCCATCTCGCCAACGACGAAGCACGCTACGTCCAGTTCCTCGAAGGCGTGATCGTACAAGGTCTTCTTCAGCTCCTCGAGCCGTCCGCGACGGTGTATGCGCGCCCCAAAGACGAGGCCATCGCAGTGCGCGCGATCGACGGGGCAAGGAAGACCTACTTTGACGTCAGCGGGCGTCAGGTGGAGCTTGAGCTCGACGTGTCGCTGGGCAATGATCTGTAAGTCGGGGGGCTACCTCGCTCGTAGATCTTTCTTTGTGCGCGTTTTTGTTTTAATCCAGTCGAGTGTAGCGCCGGTGGCGTCAAACTCGTTAGCGGGTCGCGTCGCATAACGCTGGATAATACTCTCGACGAGCGTCTACGGCATCTTGAGGATCGGGTGCGTTATACTAGTGTTAACGGCCCTCGTGGTTTCCTAACATTTCTGGCGTAGATGCTTCCGGAAATCAGGCATGACTTATTCGGACCCAACGGGAATAGGAAATTCTATGCATAGATGATGGAGGGCGTTCATACGAAAGCAAGAAGTGTATATGTTCACGACACAATAATACCGTTTAACGAATGCTAGCTCTTCCTGGGTCACGGTCACAAGTACACAAGCACAAGAGATCTGTCCCTTTAGGTTCTCTACAGAGTCTGAAACTGTTGATTATATTTCACGGTTGCACCGGAATCAAAGGGATGAGTACAGTATAAGAATTTTTATGTGTACGTGTTGATACATATTAATAAACCTAAGCTTTCTGCTTAATACACGTCCACTACAGCCTAGGGGTGAGGGAATCGCGCAAGGAATCGCCTTCCTGTGCAGCTCGCATAGGTAGATCGATTTTTGTGGCAACTTATTGTGTGCACATGCCAGTAGTGATTCCATCCCACTGAGAAAAACCATCGACATGCTATGAGGACTCTCAGTTCCAGCGACTCTATGAGATCCTGGTTGACGATCCAGGCAAACGGGGTGGTTCCCGGGCCGTTGGGCTAGGTTTCTAGGATTATATAATCCCGGTCTCATCTGGTTGTTGCGAGTTCGAGTTGCTCCGCCGGCACAGCACCGCTCAGACTGAAGACCTCCGGATCAATCACACTGACAGTACAGTATTTGAGTCCTTGCCTGTCATTTTCACGGAGATGCCGCAATCAACTTGTGGAACTGCTGTGATTGTCACCTATAATTATTATTGATCGATAGGTACCTACTAGTAGTAAGTTTCTCGAAACACGTCAGGATGCTCCTCCCTGAGCGAACAGCAACTCCTGTGCACAGGAAAAATACTCGGGTCTCCCAATTCCACCGATGCTACTAACTTAGTACTAAGTTCATCAGGAAAACACGATTTTACTTGTATACACTTTCCTTTACTTGGTGAGACACTTTTCTCTCTTGATCGATTGATCCTAAAAAAATAAGTATCATCAAGTGACAGCAAGTAGATCGTGTTTTGCTGATGAATATAGCCCTCCTTTGACCGGATCCATCTTTTCAGGGCGACGACTGCCACATGACCATCAGGAAAATCTCAATCGTTAACCGACGCCTCGCTAGCAAGAAATTAGCGGAAACCAGTAAATTTTCGATAATCTAACTTAATAGTCTGACACAATGTTAACTAACTAGCGACCATATATTGTTCACTAGCGGCTAGCCTATGTGTATACTATCACGTGTTAGGGGTTTCAAAACTGTTGGGAGTTTCAAAATGCAAGTTATTAAGAGATTGCGTGCAAAACAGCTCTGATCTTTTGTGAGATAGTCTAGCAATACTCTACTATAATAGACTCCAAGATATATGAAAGGAATTGGCTATGGATGTGTTGCCATATTGCCAGCATTACCAGAGGATATGAAAAGCCTGGGTTTAAGTATTAATCTCTGTAACAACACCAAAATTTGCATGCACCATCGCAACATAGACAAGAAGTCTCCTGTAAAATTCCAGACCATCCAGAGTGATAGGACAAAAGATATGAAGCTATATGAAGGATTGAATGTTTTAGCGTGACAAACGTGATTCAGACACTGATCATATTTCAAAGGCTTCTGCCCCGGATGCCTCTGGCCGTATGAGTTAGCGTTACTATCCGTGACAGAAATCTTGAAACTCCCAACTTTTTGACCTGGATTCATTCTGACACAAGATCGCATGCACCATTTTCTAAGTTAGCACATATGTATCCTTTCCAGAAGCCATGGCACCGACTCCAAAGGCCCTATTAACAAAATGTGTCACCGATGTTCGTATTCTCACAACCTGTAAAAATTTTTGAAACTCCTAACCACCTAACCAGTGATAGTAACTACGGCTAAAGGGATGGATACTATTACGTTCGGCATTCAGCGGGTTTCAAAATGATGGGTGTTTCCAAATCGATTTTACAAACACATCCAATATCTCTCTTGCCTGGTTTTTCAGTTGGCTTGTCATGCGGGAAATTCTAAGGAACCACCAGAATTCAAGAAAAACTACACCAATAAATTCACTGCAATGCAGAGATTATGAATTTGTTTGACCAAAGGGAAAAATATGAGGTTAGAAGGTTTCGGGATCTCAGGATCCCGGTGTTTGTGTGTGATTTTTCTTTACAAAATTTTCCGCGCGACAAGTCAACTGAAAAACAATAATGTAATATTTAAATTTGCCGTGAAGTGGAGCAGTTGTGGGTGTTTCTTGTCGCGTCGCATTACCTTTCTTGTTTGTGGGTTGGTCGTCGAAATATCTCGCTTGCCTCATTTATCAATAATCTGACCAGCCGCTAGCGACCTTTGGTTAGTGGCTGAGGTTTTCCCTGGATGACTGTAGTCCAACGGCACCACTGCACCCTCCCCAAAGTCACAAGGACAGGAATAAGTACGGAACTAGGCGCCACCAGAGGTTGGATAGATTTATATGAAGCCCCGGACCAATGTTCGGATATTCAGGCAGTAAAGAGTAACTAAAGAATGAGGTCGTATAGCGATCGATGGCACTCAGGCTGTGGCAACCAGAGATCTATCGGAGGCCTGGAAATCTGAGGCCACCACTCTCTACATCACGGCAAGGACGCAGCAATCAGGAGTAGAGACAAGCGCAAGTGAAGTTGTCTTGTCATGGCAGGAAATAGGTGGTGGCACACTCAATCGCGCGAAGCGTACTGTGACGTATGAAACGTACATTGTGTTTAAACTGGGTCTGTGGTGCGATGCTGGTGCCGACAAAGACAACGGTACCCCTCTTTTCTCGACCCCCAAAATAATCCACACAAGTGGGTCCGATAGCACTCACGAAGACTGTTGTTGGCTGGGTCCTGTACGGAGGATGAGACGATGCATATTACGTTAGCGAGGCTTCGGAGCGGAGGACGGAGGGGTAAGGGATGTGCCGCCATACCGTTATGCCCGAAAAAAATAGCCGCGGTATTAAAGGGTCGACTAGGGTACGGAGCTTCAGGGCCCGCCGGGCGCAGAGCCTGTAGTTAAACAAGATATCATACTGCACTTATGGGGGTACACATGTACTCGCTTGTACACATGCTAATCCCGTGGCGCCGAGTAACACGGGTGGTGTATTGTACTCTAAGTGGGTGTCCATGGAGCAAGTATAGTAAATACATGCTGGGCTCGACGACCGTTTACTGTCAGTGCAGTCATGGTCCTGGCGCCAGCGATTCCAATTCAGGTTAGATGTAAAACTGTCCCAGCAAAGAATCCTCGCCAATTCTACTGATTCGTGGGTGATAAATTATGCGCTCGGTTAATGGCATATCAACAGTGCTAGGTTGGAGTCGACCCTGACTTGCCGTACTGTATCATATCACATCGGGCTGAGCGCTGAGCGCTGATCGATTATCAGTGGCTGATGATTCTGAGCCGGAATCGCTGACACCTTCCTGCTGATGGTGTTGCCTTCCGCCGGAAAAACTATGTACGGTGTTGCTGTGTATATTTTATACAGTACAGGTAAAGCTTGGAAATGCAACCCGGATAGTTTCTATGAAATGTTATTCAAGGGGCTCTTGGTCCGTGGTTCCGTGACCGGGGGTTAGGTATCATGAGGTTGCGATATGAAAAAAGTCAACCCCCCAAAATTGAACATTTGAGCTCCACTTGGTCATGATTGGCAGCTGAGTCAATAGTGTCGTTGGTGCTATCGTCGGGGTCGTGAGTTGAGCCATCTACGCTGCTGGCATTGTGCCATTGTCATTGAAGTGGTCACTGCCCGGATTGTAAATGTGGCTACCATAGCCACTGTTGCCACCACGGCCATTGTAGGCAGTGCTGCTGATCGAGAGGCAGTCACGAGAGACAAAGGAAGGGGAGGCAAAAGTGGTGAGTGTCGAATGTGGTGAAGTGTTATCAGTACATGAGGCAGCGACACTTGCAGTCGAAAAGGCAGTAGTGATATGAAGGACATGTTGGAAAGCAAGGCCAAACCGAGGGCGGAAATGCTGTCACTGTTGTGGCCATTGTCAATGCCACAATCCGTGGTGCTCCTAGCTGTGGTGTCAGTCCTGGCGGACACCGAGTCACCACCGCCAGGAGACAAGACACTCATAGCCAATCTAATCTAATCATACCTGATATGGTAATGCCCCTAAATTATTTTTTTGCGTACAAGACCCCATATAGCACATGTCTCCTGTCCTTTGAACCAATATAATCTTTACAATGTCCCTGATTACATAGGTAGGTAGTCCATGTCCAAGAGTCAGTTCCAAAAAACCCGACCCGCGGTCTTTTTTTTACATTCCGAGACCCCCTTGGATGTTATTGCCAGGTTATGCAAGATCAATCATCCCAACCTAAGTTCCTCCAACAGTTCCCCTGGGTGATGATGTCTCGTGTGATCATGAAGGAATATGAAATCCCTCCCAGCAAAGGAACGAAACAATTTAAACGGAACATAGCAAGGAGTCAACATGTTCGAGTTGTACTGGCGACGTCAGAGTGTATATCCCAGATCTCGGCGAACATTTCAAATGCTGTGACCCCTTGAAGCCCGAGAATCAGCATGTTGACAGTGTCTGGGAAGGAAATCCGTTTGAAATCAGAAGTCGCGTTGCTAGCATGACTCGGAGGAACAGAAACTATGTTGTTCTCACGTCACAACGGCCCGGGTGCCACGGTGTGCGATGAGCGCTGGATCGACATGTCCACACGTTTTGCGTTCAATTGCGAGCTTCTCTCACTGCAATGCGGTAGCTCAGGCAGAGCAGGGCTCCTCTGGAATAGCTGGGCGATATCCAATGCATTTATTATCGGCATGGTCTTGCCGGTCTGTGTTGAAACAATTTCTTTCCAGCGGATCGCGCGGAATCAATAAACAAAACCATGAGGGCTGTAGGCACGTTTGCTCCGCACCTCGCTTTCTCCCTCACAATGAACAATATATCCCTTTCACATCAATCATCCAGGTGTCCCACTAATATATCACTTTATCTGAGATCTAGTCTAATTGTAACAAAGTTCTGCGCAACTCACAAATGTCCGTTCTCCCGATGCAGGTGCCGTCACTAGGCTCCAAGGGCGAGAATTTGGCCGTCCAACCCGACTTGATCGGTAATTGATCTGAAGGCTACAATAACCAACAGTGTAACTACAATCCGATACGAATCTGATGGTGCCGGGCTGGTTTTCAATTCGGTCAACAACCCCAGTAACTCGCGGCACCCGCATGGCGACTAAACCTTTCTCAACGACTCGCTTATTACTCTTGAACACGGACTTGGTATATAAATACAAGATGTGTCTCGGATCCCCGACAGCGCCCGCATTTCGTCACTCCGAGTGGACTCTACCCTAACAAAAGCTATCTTCGTGTCACGATGAAGGTGAAGTTGATCGCTGTCCCCTTCATACTTGCTAGTGCCGCCCAGGTGTTGTGTGAGACCATCCCTGGGGTCAGCACTACATCTGGATATTTGTTAGGAAGCCGAGCTCATGGAGGTACGCGTTGTCTCGACCTTTTCTAACATGATTCAATCTAAGCCGTTGAACCAGTGGCATCATTCAAAGGCATTGTAAATCCTTTCGATAACTTTATTGGAACAGGTGAAAGAGATGACTTCTTCTAGCGCTTTGCCCAACCACCAGTTGATGAGCGGCGCTGGCTACCCCCCGTCCCGTTTAATTCTTCTGAACGCCAGGTTGTAACTTCCCTGGGACCATCATGTCTTCAGCAATTCCCTTCTGCTATCATCGAAACTTTGTTCAATACCCCATCGCCATCCGAAAGCGAGGACTGCCTGTTTTTGTAAGCTGGCTATGGAACATGTTTCATAAAGCAATCATTTAGTATCTGTAGGAATGTTTGGGCACCTGCACCAATGCACCGGCACCGCAAGCTTAAACCAGTCGTCGTCTGGATTTATGGGGGGTGAGTGTCGTATCTTCCGCTTAGGCACGATGACTCATGCATGTCATACAGAGGGTTTACACTCGGCACAGCATCGATGCCAATGTACGACGGCGAAGCCTTTGCGAGGAAACAAGACGTCGTCGTCGTCTCCTTCAACTACCGGACGAACGTCTTTGGCTTCCCAACCTCACCAGATCTTCTTTCCACAGGTAACAACCTCGGCTTCCTCGATCAAGAGCTCGCGCTCGCTTGGGTACAAGAGAACATCGCCCAATTTGGAGGAGACAAGAGTAAGGTCACAGTCATGGTAGGTGCTTTAGCACATGGGGCCCATGTCCGACATGTGAGACCAATTTTTTGTCGGCAGGGCCACTCTGCGGGAGCCCAGTCCATCTCGCTTGCGATCTCCCGCCGCAACTCGAGCGTCGTTCCGCCCTTCCGTTCGGCCATCATGCTTTCCGGCGTAAGGACCTCCGCATCTCCCGTACCGAACTTTGCGAATTTTCAAGCATTTGCGACGGCAATGGGATGTTCGCAATCGCCAGGTCCAGACCGGCTGGACTGCCTTCGCCAAATCCCTGCCTCCACGATACGTAACTATACGAACTCGAATCCGCTTGTAACCTTCGTTCCGCACGTTGACAAGTAAGTGCTCTACTCTGTCTGGCCTAGAGCCTGAGGAGGCTCTCATGTTCTGACATGTGTTCGGTAGTGTAACGTTCATCGATGACTCGCTGCAAGCTATCCGTACTGGCCAGGTCCCTCGGATTCCCATCCTACTGGGGACCATGCAAGATGATGGCACAATCTTCACATCAACTTTTCCAAATGTTACAGTGTTTCTCGAGGTTGAGTTTGGCCAATTCCCCTCCTTCCGTCCCCCGAACGCGACGCTGTTGCAAAACTTGTACCCCGGGTTGAACGATACTCAAATATTTCCTGCTGTGATTCGTGATGTTTTGTTCCGCTGGTGCGTTTTTTGCTTGCTCGGAGTAGTATGCACAAATAATCGAGTGTTAAATAAAGCCCGACGAAACTATGGAGCGATGCACTTGTTGCAAGCGGGAACGATAATGTGCACCGGTACATATACGGTGCGTCTCTGAGAGCTTACATCACCTCATCGAGTCGAGGGACATATCCGCATGTGTATTTAGGTGCAACCTTCCCCGACCTTAAGTTTTTCCCTAATCTGGGGGCATGGCATGGCTCAGAATGTGAGTCATAAATGTCCTGTATATTGCATTAGCGGTCCAGGCTGTGACCTCAGTTTCTCGCCACGACAATACTTACGACTTCTTTGCCATTTCATAGTGCGCATTGTCTTTGGGACGTTCAACAGATCGACAGCTACCACCGATGAAGTAGAGCTATCTCATACCCTACAGACTGCACTCGGGAAGTTCGTCAAGGACCCCGATTGCGAGCCTGCCTTCGACTGGCCCAAATACAATGTCAATGCTTCAGTCCCCACACTTGCAGAGATCGCATATCATGGGAATGTGCGACCTGGTAGATTTGTAGAAGCTGTCCATCCTAGTGATACGGTGAGCACTGTCAGTATCTTGGCAAATCGCGTCGTATTTATCCGCATGAACAGGATGGGCCCTGTGCTCAATGGGACAGTTTCCTTGACTTCCGTCCCTGAGATCCGAGATATTCTGCCATACCTGATTTTTTTAAATTATCAATGGGGAGTCGGATTAAATCATGATATCCTCCAGAATTAGCAAAAATCTCAAGGGCGAATAGATTACAATTACTTATTTTCGGTTCCTCACAATAAAGTTAGCTATAAACCTTTCTTACCTCTCTTGTCCCTGGGATGCTCCCAGATGATGATGCAACTGTACGGTGGATACTGCAGTGGATACTCTTCGGGTACCATCCAAGTACTAGTATCTACTTGGTTCATCGCAAGCCGATTCAGTCTTGATGCAGGCTGATGCGTGGTACATATGGCCGTATCATTCGGCGCTGAATATTAGCGCTGAATGGCTGTCGCCAGTAAGGGGTCTGAGTCTGGCCAGATCATCTGAGTACCCTTACAGGCGAACGGAACCAGGGATGAGGTCGATGAGAACTTGAAGTCGCTTAGTATGTTAGTGTCGCGATGTTACGCAACTGTTCTGGATCTGCAGCTCGCGGCTTCACCTCAGCCGCGGCTAAGTTGCCGCCGATTCTGGCCATGTTAATCAACCTCTCAAGGCGCAGTTTATGGCACACATCCGGTATTGTCAAAAAAGAAAGAGGTGGGCCATCTGTTGAATGTGAGCACAGATCTGTAGATCTGCCAAAATTCCTGCCAGACACTAGCCTACAGTTTAGGACACTTTAGCATAGTTCTTGACATTTGTTTCATACCAGTACAGTACCCAAAACTTTAGTTACTCTCTTATATACTGTAGGTAGTAGTCTGTTCTGATGCCCTCAGCTGCCATGCTTACCCACATGCTCCTGAGGTGAGTAGTTTACCCCCAATGCCATAGCTGCTGTACTTACCCACATGCTCCTGAGACTGCTGCAGTGTATATAAACAACACTATCTCCATCAAAAGGGAGGGTTTTGACCAAGGGGCTGCCGGAAACCGCGAGTCGGTTCCTTTTGGCTGGCCTTTTGGTGTGAACCAACTAAGTACGTAATCAGTACTAATAAATGAGGTGGAGGCGTTGAGCAGTGCATCTTTTCTGGCACTGCGTCTTAGGCCTTAGCCTTAGCATGGACCACAGTGCAGCTCAGGCCATGATCTGCAGCGACTACAGCAGCTTTGATAGTAGCCCAGCAATGGCAACTACATAACCAGTGACTGTGGCAATCCCAGCGCAGCCGACAGCACCGATAGCCCCAGCAACCTCAGGACAAACATCAGCAAATAAAATAGCCCTGAAGCCGCCAAGCACGTTGACCGCCCTGCTTCGACATTCGACATCACTGCCTCCGCTTCTGCCCCTTCTGCTGCTGAGTCCTTCATCGCCACCGTCCTCCCCCTGCCGACAACACACACCGCCACCGTGTCTGCCAATAACACCCCACTGCCTCCAACAAATATTGACAATGCCTCCCCTTCCATCGTCTCCCGCACCCGCCTCGCAGTTCACAGCGACGTACACCACAGCTACAGCAATAATAATAGTGGCCTCGACTGCATGTACGACCGAGTGGCAATTGCTCAACGCTCAACAGTCACAGCGACGACAGCGCAGATGACAACAACCCGGCAGCAACAACTTCAGCAACGACACCAGTGCTGTAGCATCAACGGCTCAACACCCGACACTGATGACAGCGCTCGCGACAATGGCAACAGCAGCAGCGTCGGTGCAAGCCCCGCTAGCAGCAACAGACGCAACGCCACCACTCGGTTCATCGCATCACCTCGTGCAGCTGACGTCCTTCCAGCCATTGCGCCTTCTTTTAGTAAGTCTCCAAGCTGCATCCTTACCCGTTCAGAGCAATGCATAGTAGCCGACGAGCCGGCAACGCTTTGCAGGCGAGTTCGGAGTACCTCGTCGCAGTCCCGAAAACGAAGTCAGGTGTACTTCACCTTTACACTTTTGCGGTAACCCACTGCCATCGTCTGTCTTTGTCTCGTCTCGTCTCCGCCTTCACTCCTCACCGCCCCGACGTCCCTTTTGTTCAGAGCTATGCGTAAGAACTGCCGAGCCCACAAATGCTCTGCAGACTAATGCCTCGTCGCCCCGAGAACGAAGCCGCGAGCGCTTCATCATCATCCTTTCCCGTCATTTCCCCTTCACCCCCCGTTTCCGTCCTTTTCTACCTAACTTATCTTCCTTTGTTTCTTCTCCATCCCCTTTTTTTGCGTCGCCCACCGTCATCGTTTCCCGCCGAAATCGCCGCCGCGACTGCAGCGCAATTCAGTCCCCTTCCACACAACTTCCACTGCTGTCGCCCTTTTCTTTCACATCTCTCCGCGCCCACTTCTCTGCCCGCAACATCGTTCGCCCTTGCATTCTTTGCTTGATTACGACGTCAGATGGATTGTCGCTAATGTATCAGCTCGTGTGTGATTTCATATCTTCCTCTCCCGATCCCCCTCTTTCTCTGAACAAAGTAGTAATGGTTTGCATGTAAATAACTGACTCGAGAAAGGAATAAAAGGGCACTAAGTTCTAGATGGACAGGGTGGCAATTTACGGGCAGAGTATTCCATCTTCTGTGCGATTATCCCTCATGTGGGTGTCGTACTGTCTTTCACTGCATCCTTTCCAATTTCCTCATTCCTCCCATTTCCTATTCTCTCCTAAGCCTCCGACAAGTGGACATTGGGTGTTGCTTGATCCGATCTGCTATTTTATTCTTATCTCCGAGTCTTTCGCATCCGGCCGCGTAGACTCTTTGGCCCGCACCCTTGCTGCTCTTCCTTGCATATGGCTACGGCTACGGCTACGGCATGACCGTATGCCATACATCTACGGCCGCGGTATGATATATCCGCCTGCCAATTCTTATGGCGCCCTAAGAAGTTGATAAAGTTGAAATCCGATGGCCTAGTTTCAACTTTGTCAACCCCTTAGGGCACGGGCCTATAACCCAAACCCTTGTGTCGGGAGATTTAAAAGCAGCCCACCTAATACCCGCCTCCGCTTTTTATAGGCATCTCGTCTTCTTTCTACGCTCCATGATGCCAGCGAGGTTTATAGTCGTTCTATTCGCTCTTGTCGTGTGCGTGAGTTCTAGGTCCATAGCTGCCAATACCACCTCGGGCCAATTATCAGGAACACAAGCTGACGGGGGTCCGTGTTGTCTCTGACTCTTGTCGTCTCCACAAAAGTAATGCCCTCTCTAGTCGTATCCTTCAAGGGCATCGTAAGATACCTTCAATATTCATTTTTAGGGGCAACATGACAGAGGTGACTGTGATGTAGCGCTTTGCGCGACCGCCAGTTGGAGATCTACGCTGGGAACCTCCGGTTGCTTTCTATTCTTCTGGAATTCAGAATGCGACTTCCTTTAGGCAGGCATGCATTCAACAGATTCCGTTCCAAAGACAAGCTGTTGCTGAGAAACTCTATGATACGCCTGCACCACCGGAAAACGAAGATGGCCTTTTCCTGTAAGTACCATCTCATGATTTTGTCTCGATCAATAGCTGATGGCTTTGTAGGAATGTTTGGGCGCCGGCACGTATGTCGGGCCCTTTGAAGCCCGTCATTGTCTGGTTCTATGGAGGGTGAGAGATGATTGAATCGCTTCCTAACTGAACCAGCTCAAATCTAGTCATGTAGGGGGTTTTATTTTGGTACGGCGTCGCTTCCGACGTATGATGGTGCATCCTTCGCGAGAAATCAAGACGTCGTATTCGTCTCCTTTAACTACCGTACGAATGTTTTTGGTTTTCCAATAGCACCGGATCTTCCTGCCTCGGGTAACAATCTCGGCCTCCTTGACCAGGAGCTTGCGCTCGCCTGGGTGCAAGATAACATCGCGAGATTTGGAGGAGATAAAAACAAGGTAACACTCATGGTGCGTACTCTATTAGTATCACGAGAGGCCCATATCTCGTATCTTAGTGACTTTTGCGCTGACAGGGCCACTCTGCGGGAGCCGTATCTGTTTCACTTGCCATCAACCGCCGGGCTTCAAATGTCGTCCCACCATTTCGTGCAGCCATCATGATGTCTGGTGTGCAGGATTCAAGTTCTACGTCTCCCATTCTTAACTTTTCCAACTTCGACGACTTTGCGACGGCCATGAGATGTACCCAGCCACCAGGACCACTACGATTACAGTGCTTACATCAGCAACACGTCCAAATACTTGTTTTGTACTTTTTGTACTTTTTTATAAAAAAGGTAAAAAAAAGGCAAAAAAGTATGAAAAGCAATATCATTTTGATATTACTTTTTGGGCTTTTTTATAAAAAAGGCAAAAAAGGACGAAAAAAGGACAAAAAGTATTTGGACATGTTGCTGATGCTACGCAATATCCCCGCTTTTACCATACGCGATTATACCAGCGGGCCCAACAGTGGCCTGTTTATCCCAGGGATTGACAAGTTCGTGTTCTATCCTACTGATGAGGAGATACTCATGTTTACGGTAGTGTGACGGCCTTCGATGACCCGCTGCAGCGCATTCGTCAGGGCCAGTTTGCTCATGTGCCCATTCTTCTCGGGAGTATGGAAGACGATGGCACAGTCCCCGTTTTGGGGGTACCCAACAATCTTTCGGCATTTCTCGCAGACCAGATCGTCCCTGGACCACTCGGGAGTCTCATATCCCCCACTCTTGTGCGAGCACTATACTCAGGATTGGGTGATTCACAAGTGATGGCTGCTGTGATGCGTGACTTTACGTTCCGTTGGTGCGTCCCTCCCCTGGTCTGGTCCCAAAAGGAGTAAAAGAAACATCGAAGATGTACTCAAAAAGTCCAGCAAAGCTATGGAGCGATGCATTTGTGTCAAGTGGGGCCAAGTGCGTTTACCAGTATACCTATGGTAAGTCTCCAACGAGATTACCCCGCCTCTGAGGGTAAAGACGTTGATACGCCTATTCACATAGGTGCAGTGTTCTCAGATTTGCAGCTAATTCCTAATCTTGGGGCTTGGCACGGGTCAGAATGTAAGTCTTCAATATCGTGTCATTCGACTCGATGCTCTGGCTTCCTAATTACCGATTCTCTTCGACAATCCTCGTGCGTTTACAATGCAATAGTACCCATTCTCTTCGGGACATACAACAGATCGACAGCCACCGCCGCAGAAATTGAGCTTTCGAATAGTCTCCAGACCGCATTTGGGAACTTTGTGAAAGATCCAGAGAACTCTCCGTCGCCCAATTGGCCCGCCTACGAGCCAGGCCTTTTCGGGGTTGCGCCTGTTCCCACGCTTGTCGAAATCGCGTACCAAGACAATGTGGATTTTGGTGACTTTATCCAACCTGTTCAACCGATTTCCAAGGTAACCTTTATCCGAACCTGGTTTGGTTATCGCTGAATATCTCGTTCCTATCGAAGGATGGGCCATGCATTGTCTGGAACTCAATTTTGGATTTCCGCCCTTGAGAAGTTCTCAATTGGTTTGGAGACTTGGAATCATTCCCTGAGAGCGGGGTGATCAAAGCTCTCCTTTGTATGGCAGACATTAAGCCTTTTCCAGCTCCTGTTAGGGGATTCTCAGGCATCAATGTAATGCCATGAAGATATCAGAAGGTTTCCTCCATGATAGCGTACGATCGTCTAATCTTGCTTGAACTGACGCAATTCACTTCTACCTCACGCAGCCACGGTTGCGTCTGATGAATATCGATGAGTGATTGTGCTTCATGGGACATTTTATGGGACAACACTATTTGCAGGTGCAACTTTGAGCATAGTACAATGACACGATTGACGATAGGTCTGAGTTGAAAGCCCGAAAACTCTCATAGAACCGCAGTGAAACTGGATTAACGAACGAATGGCAAGAATTTATGTTGGCGCGCTTCTATGACAAGGTTAATTCATGGTCCGACTAACTGTCGATGGACTCAAGTGGTATACTGAACAGTGCAGGCGCACAGTGATCGCGCGCAAGTAATAATCATGACATATTATGCGTCTCCATTCTACACCCGAACCGCATTTGACTAAGGGGTACCTCTCTCCATCCCGCCGCGCCGTTGGATTTTATCCATCATCGTTGCCAGTCATCCTGCCCCCTGCGTGAGTAATTTTGAACCGGTCGTTTGACCAGCTCCTGTCTGTGTAACCTGGTAATGTTATTCGTACCATGTCTGCAGTTCTCTCTGAACCCTATCCAGGTTGCTCCTCCAAAGTTTATATGCCGCCGGCACCGTACACAGAAGGATCGCGATTCGCGGGTGAAAGTGAGTCTTCCGACTCAACTAAGTCTGAGCAGTCCTCCCTCGGAATTAATGTTGTCGCAACTGAGCATTCCATTTGGACACATTGTTACTGCGCGCGACCAAACTTGTTGTGCTGACGTTTCCTAATTAGTACGCTGACCTGCTCAATACCATAGCGCGGATCCCGAAGGACCACGCTGCAAGTTAGAAGAACTGTAGGGTCGATGACGAATAAAACTAGAAAGAACACCGATCTTCCTTGCAAGAAGACGAGAGGCGAATAAGGAAACGAGGGAAATAGGATCCATGTCGAGGAATCCACACAGAACTAAAGAGAGGAACACCCTTTTGTTACATGGAACAAAAAACCATTTCCATTCAGCATTGTACTACTACTAGGTCCAGAAGGGGAGAAAGGAAGAGAAATGGGGAAAAGAGGGAAGGGAGGCGCAAGCGCATGTGAGACTGGCACATCAGTAACACTCTGCGCGACGACGTATGACAGTTAAGTGGTATCTAAGGGGGAGATCAGAGCGTCGGCTATCACTCGAGTTCCTCAGACTTTGAGGCTGTGCGGCCGTCCCGAACGAGTGAGAGGGGAACGATGCACAATTGTGAAGGTGGTGAAAAGGCTGCGCGCGCTTAATTCCTGCACCTCCTTTTCAATACCCTAAATGTTTTGAATGAGAGGACAGTGGTTCAAGACGATAGTGATCGCACAACGTCACTCTTGCTGGTTGGAATAGTGTGGGTGGACTCACAATTTTCGGTTTCTTCTTCCGCCGCAAATTCAAGTCGCCTTGCTGGTGGTGAAAAACCGGTAATGTGTCGCCTTTTCTTATTCGATGTCTAGACTTCTTATAGTTCGCGAAGACGCATAATGGTGACAAGGCGAAGAGATGGGAGCATGATAGTAGGTTCCATGAATGTCGGCGAACTGAGTTCTCTGATTTCTGGAGAGCCTTCCATACACTTCAATGACTTCATGACCGGCAGATATGATGGATTTCGCCTTTTGTATGAGAAAAGGGCCTTTGAGGTGTGATTTGTTTGAGGAGAAAGACATTCTCATCGTAAGACATGGGCTTTATCCATGTCCTATCCACTATCCATCTCATTCGGGTCACGTTACAGGTTGATATACATCATCTAAGCAAAGAAACGTATATCAATCGAACTTCTTCTCATCTCGAACAATTACGCCCACCGTATCACCATTACGCCCTCGGGCCAGTCCAAGCGCCGGTCGGACTCCAGGAGCCATGCAAGCATAAATCATTGTTATCGTTGCATAATAGGCCTAATGATGGGCCTTCTAGGCTGTCGAGGCGACATCTTCTACGTGTCATCACGCTGCGTGACTCGGCTGCGCGCGCGCATCTCTTCTCCAATTCAGACTGCCCAGTCCTGCGTGGATTACTAGAGGACGAGGGTGAGCGGTGCGACCTCGCCTAGCTTGTATATGGGCCCGTAAAGGACTACTGTATTGCCATTACAAGGTGTACGTACAAACAACTCCGCAGTATCTTCCCTTGTTGATTCTTATAGGTGTTGGTTTCAATTTTATCAACTTCTTGGGGCGCAGGCCGATATGCCATACCCTTGTGCGAGGAGCTTATAAAAGCAGCCCACCCAACATCCGCTCTTGTAGTCACCTCGTCTTCTTTCTATGCTCCATATGCCAGCAAGGCTCATAGTTGTCCTATTTGCCCTTGTTGTGCAAGTATTCTCCAAGCCCATCACTGCCGATACGACCTCCGGGAGATTGCTAGGAACCCAAACTGACGGGGGTATGTCTTGCCTATGATTCTTTCCCCCTGCTTTACTGAAGTCACACACCGGCCTAGTCGTATCCTTCAAAGGCATCGTAAGACACGCCCGGGATTCGTTTTAGAAGTTATATGACAAAGGTGGCTGTGATTAGCGCTTTGCACGACCGCCAGTTGGACATCTACGCTGGAAACCTCCGGTTGCGTTCCATTCTGCCAACATTCAGAATGCGACTTCCCTTGGGCCATCATGCATTCAACAGATTCCATTCCCAGCACAAGCCATTATTGACGAACTCTACAATACGCCTGCACCACCCGAAAACGAGGACTGCCTTTTCATGTAAGTGCCATCTCATGGATTCGTCTCAAAAAATAGCCAATGACATCTGTAGGAATGTTTGGGCCCCGGGAAGTATGTCGGGTCCTTTGAAACCCGTCGTCGTCTGGTTCTATGGAGGGTGAGAGATGATTGACATGCTTCCTAACTGAACCAGCTCAACCCAGGTCCTACAGGGGGTTTTATTTTGGCACGGCATCACTTCCGACGTATGATGGTGC
The DNA here is from genome assembly GCA_003316435.1 of Russula virescens. NCBI lineage: Eukaryota > Fungi > Basidiomycota > Agaricomycetes > Russulales > Russulaceae > Russula > Russula virescens. Next base: position 117,118 of record QFEY01001702.1, read on the forward strand.
ATCCTTCGCGAGAAATCAAGACGTCGTATTCGTCTCCTTCAACTATCGTATGAACATTTTTGGTTTCCCAACAGCACAAGACCTCCCTATCTCGCATAACAATCTCGGTTTGCTTGACCAGGAGCTCGCGCTCGCCTGGGTGCAAGATAACATTGGTCAATTCGGAGGAGATAAAGATAGGGTAACACTCATGGTGCGTCATCTATACGAGAGAACATGCCACATAGGAGAACGACTTTTGCGCTGACAGGGACACTCTTCGGGGGCCTGGTCTATCTCATTTGCCATCAACCGCTGGAACTCGAACGAGGTCCCACCATTCCGTGCAGGCATCATGTTATCTGGTGTGCAGGTTCCTACGCTTCCCTTTCTCAATTTTTCTATCTTCGACGAGTTTGCGACTGCTATGGGATGTACCCAGTCTCCAGGCCCGCTCCGGGTGCAATGCCTGCGCAAAATTTCCGCTTCTACTATACGTAATTACATGGACGGGCTTGAGGGTGGCCTGTTTACCCCAGGGGTTGACAAGTTCGTGTTCTATCCTCCCAGTGAAGAGATACTCACATCATTGGTAGTGTGACGGTCTTCGATGACCCGCTGCAGCGCATCCGTCAGGGCCAGTTTGCTCATGTGCCCATTCTTCTCGGGAGTATGGAAGACGATGGCACAGTCCCCGTTTTGGGGTTACCCAATAATCTTTCGGCATTTCTCGCAGACCAGATCGTCCCTGATCCACTTAAGAGTCTCATATCCCCTACTCTTGTACGGGTGCTATATCCTAGATTGAGTGATCCACAAGTGATCGCTGCAGTGATGCGTGACGTTGGGTTCCGTTGGTGCGTCCCTCCCCCGGTCTGAACCGAAAAGAAGTAAAAAGACAGCGAACATGTACTCAAAAAGTCCAGCAAAGCTGTGGAGCGACGCATTTGTGTTGAGCGGGGTCAAGCCCGTGTACCAGTATACGTATGGTATGTTCACAGCGCTTGTTTACCACCTCTGGGGTTAATATATTAATATACCCATTCAACCAGGTGCAGTGTTCGCAGATTTGCAGCCAATTCCTAATCTTGGGGCTTGGCACGGGTCGGAGTGTAAGTCTTCAATATCGTGTCATTCGGCTTGGTGCTCTGGCCTCCTAATAATTGATTCTCCTTGACAATCCCCGTGTGTTTGCGATGCAATAGTACCCATTCTCTTCGGGACGTACAACAGATCGACAGCAACTGCCACAGAAGTTGAGCTTTCGAATAGTCTCCAGACCGCATTTGGGAACTTTGTGAAAGATCCAGAGAACTCTCCGGCGTCCAATTGGCCTCCCTACGAGCCAGGCCTTTTCGGGGTTGCATCTGTTCCCACGCTTGCTGAAATCGCGTACCAAGGAAATGTGAATTTTAATGACTTTATCCAACCTGTTCAACCGATTTCCAAGGTAAGCACGTGAAACCTTTATTCTAAGCTGACTTTTTCATTGAACGTCGTGTTTTTATTGAAGGATGGGCCGTGCCTTGTCTGGGACGCGCTTTTGGATTTCCGCCCCTGAGAAGACCCACACTGGTTCCGAGAATCATCCCCTTAAAGGGTGGTAGATGTTCAATGTTTATTGCAGGCATTAAGCCTGCGCCAGTGGTTTCTCAAGTATCAGGGTGATTCTACGAGAACATCGGAAGGTTTCTCCATACGATCATGTAACACAAGCAACTCCTGTTATGTTTAGTCAATGACCGTACTTCGTCGGACATTTTGAGAGACAACCCCACTCGCATCTGCAACTTTGAGCATGGCATGCTGACGGTCTTGATTGACGACAGGTCCAAGTTGAAGACCCGAAAACTCTCGCAGAACCACTGAGAAAACTGGATTCGAGGTATTAGGATGCTATTTGCTGCTAACCTCGGACTGAAAAGATCAACGGATGACTTGTGTAGGTGTGCGTCTACAGCGTGCAGTGATTGTTGTGAGCAAGGTCAACTCATGGTCTAACTAACGGTCCATCGATTCGGACGATCCAAGTTTGTGTTTGCACAATGTGCTATTCTATTTGCATATTGACCAGTAAGTGCAGGTGCACTGTCAGGGCGTGCATGCGACGATTATAATATATACTGCGTTTCATTCTGCTGCGGTTATACGGCCATAAATGCTGTCCTCCGTCTGGGTGAGATGGATAACAGGAGTCACCGTACATGTAATCAAGAATGATTGTTGGTAGAAGCGAGTCTTCCGAGTCAATAACTTGAAGGTGAGCCTCAGCATGACGTCTGCTGCATCATGATGTGTTATGGCAACTATGGCTTGCTTGACCACGGGGGGTAGTCCCAACTATCCTTCCCTTGAACGACATCACAACCAAGTACAAAGTTTTTCGTCTTGAAACCGCACAATATGAACAAACCTCACATTTGGAAAACACCTTCAAACACATTCAGAAGTGCTACCGCACCGCAGCCAATCTTGTTGCGCAATCTTTCGGATTCTTTCCTAATGCCATCATTGCGTACACCATCAATTTCGTCAACCTGAAACACAAAAAAAGACCATCGGGATCAAACAACCTGTCTCCGTCTACTAGTACCGCAGTGATCACACAGCTTGCGGCACAGGGGCCGCATGTTGGCGGTGTTGTAATCTTCGATTCCTGCCAATGACGCCACGTCATCTTTTCGCACTCACTGCAATCATGTGGTGCTCTCGTTTAGTAGTACATTGTAGCCGCCCACAAGACGGAGAACATATAATAGTGACAAAGGAAAAAGATGAAGGTATAATACTATAATAATAGTAAGTCGTATGAATGTCGGCAAATCGGTCTTGAACCGTGACGGTCCCCTGAGTGAGTTCTGCAGAGTACCTTTTTTTGGGATTGAGAGAGAAGAGGGTTTTATCGTCATTGTCCGAGTCGACGAATGAGAAAGACTTGGACTTCATACCTCTCAGTCAAGTCGCATCACAACTTATGGAAGCGAAGGACCAGAGGTATATATCATATTCATCTCGACCTTGAGTTATTCACCACACACCCCACCGTACGGTTCCAAGGTGTTTATGTATTTCAAATCGACATGTGATTGACGTGAGTCGTCTCTGACGCCGGCCATGGGAATAGACGTCTCGTCCCGATTGATTACGTCTACGTCTACATCCCGCCATTACGCCAACACAGCGCCAGTGGATCTCCACATTTCAAAGAAGCCCCAAATTCCACCCAAGTCCCATTGGGCTCTATAGGCGGTCATCACCACAGTTTCACAGCTTCTGCACGAACTGAGTGATACGCATGGCTCAGTTGTACTTGTGCATCCTTTCTAATCGAGGATGAGGTGTACGTCGCAAATACTTGGCAAGCTGGCCCACTTTCACTTTGAAGCCACAGTCGCCAGTAACATCTTACCTTACCTTGAAAAGCGCAGGTATGTACTCACAAATATGGCATAAGCTCGCTACAGAATCGGAACAAGGCATAGCTGGGAGCCTGGGTCTGATCTGATACTGGCCTGGAACAAAATCGTGAGAGCCGCGCTGAATATTATTGATGCCGAGAATCGTATGCTGACAGTCTCGATTGACGATAGGTCTAAGTTGAAGGCCCGAAAACCCTCGTAGAACCACGGTGAAAACTGGATACGAAATATTGGGATACTATATGCGGCTAATCTCCGGCTGTGAAAACAAATGGCAAGAATTTACACAGGTGTGCTTCTATGACACGTGGCGATTGTTGTGATGGTCCAACTAACTGTCGACGGACTCGAGTGGTATACTTAACAGCCAGTGCGTGCGCATGTGATCGTGCGGAAGTAATAACTATAACGTATCCAGTGTCTCCATCACGATCCTACACCCAAATCACATTCTACTGAGGGATGTCTCTCGTGACTCCCTTTCATCCCACCGGGCTGTTGTTTTTGATGTTTGTCGCCATCTCTTCTGGGGTAATCCAAAACGCTTTCATCAAAGCCAGATTCATCTGGTCCAAGATGTCGGGCTTCCCTTGCCATATTGCCTTGCTGCGCTGCTTTTCCAGGATAGAGTGTAACTTCCATCATGGGAACCATTATTATGCCAGTCATCCCGCTCACTGCAAGAGGTATTCTAGATGAGAGATTCGGTCAGTTCCTGTCGGTGTGACCAGGTAACATCATTCATATCATGTCTGCAGTTCTCTATGAACCCTATGTGGTCGCTCTTCTTATATGTCGGTGCAACAGCACCGTAATAAATTGTCGGAAAATCGCTCTTTATAGTCAATTTCCTTTATGACCCAATTCTAAGCAAGTTACAAGCCAGTTGTATCCTCGGCCCCGCCCTGTAATGTGTTGTGATAGAAATCATGGTTTCATTGCATTTCATGTCGGGCACGGGCGTTATCACGTAGTAATGGAATTTGATCATAATTTCCTTTTTTCCGACATACATAGAACCCAGAAGGATCCCGTTTTCGCAAGTGAAAACGAGCCTTCTGAATTGACAAAGTGAGCACCGGAAGCCGAGAACTCAGTTGGCTGCTGCATTATGATGCAACACGGCAAGCCTGGCCCGTGGGCGGTCCTCCTTCAGAATGCCGTCTATGCTCTAGTACGCTGCATGCGTAACAAGAATGTATTTGATTCTGCGATGAGGAATAAGTATGGTGCGTAGGTATCAAGCACAAGACTGAGAGGATGTCACTACTCACTAGAGACTGTAGAAAATGGGTGCACATCGAGTTGTGTGCTATTAGAATACTATTACTATTACTTTAGTGTTGCCACTTATTGGCATTTAATTACTATTTGGTACCGTTTGGATCTGCCACGTGTTTTATGTCCCTCAGTACAGTTGCTGTGCTGACTGTACACCTGAGATCCTTCCTGTGTGATGCATGCTCATTTCTGACACAATATAACTTTAGGTTTTGCATTAGAGATGGCTTAAATATTGTAAGGAAAGGAGAAATTTTCTGTGAAGCGTAACGAAGGCGAAATGAGCGAAATATGAACGCAATAACTGGTAACTATACAGCCAATGTGGCCAAGTGAGGGGACAACTCGTCGAGCTAAGCGACTCGGTCTGGTAGGACTGAATAAGTGATGAATGACAGTGCTCATGCTCCCCTCACAACTGAATATAATCTCATCCTATGCTTCATATTATCTGTGGTCCGAATTTGGACTTCTCACCTCGAACGATTACGCACACTCCCACCGGAATGGCCATTACACCCTCGGGCGAGTCCAAGCGCCGGTTACCGTCAAATTCCAGAAGCCATGCAAGCGAATGATGGGTTATTATTGCAACTTCGGCGGGTCATGCATGACTCGCCTGTGCATCTCCTCCAATTCAGACTGCCAGTGCCCAATGAAGATGAGGGGTGCAACTCTCGCCTAGCCCATAACAGGTACTGCATTGTCGCTATGATTGGGCACACAACCTGTCACGGTACATACGCGCAGCTCCGAGTCTACGGTATCTTCCCCCGCCAATTATTATAGGTGCTGGGTTCAAGCTTATCAACTCCTTAGGGCGCAGGCATATAAACCAAACCCTTGTATAAAGAGCCTATAAGAGTAGCCCACCCAACAGTACTCACCTCGTCTTCCTTCCATGCTCCATGATGCCAGTGAGGCTCATAGTCGTTCTATTTGCTCTTGTTGTGCAGGTATTCTCCGAGACCAATCTAACCATAACTGCCAATACAACCTCTGGGCCGTTGTTAGGGACCCAAACTGACGGTGGTATGGCTTGCCTCTGACTCTTCTCCCCTGCTTTACCGAATTAACACACCGGCCTAGTTGTATCCTTCAAAGGCATCGTAAGACATGCTTGAAATTCATTTCAGGAGTTCCATGACAGATGGCTGTGATTAGCGCTTTGCACAACCGCCAATTGGAAATCTACGCTGGAAACCTCCGGTTGCGTTCCATTCTGCCAACATTCAGAATGCGACTTCCCTTGGGCCATCATGCATTCAACAGATTTCGTTCCCAGCACAAACCATTTATGGTATGCTCTACAATACACCTGCACCACCCGAAAACGAGGACTGCCTTTTCATGTAAGTGCCATCTCATGGATTCGTCTCGAAAAATAGCTAATGACATCCGTAGGAATGTTTGGACCCCGGGAAGTATGTCGGGTCCATTGAAACCGGTCGTTGTCTGGTTCTATGGAGGGTGAGAGATAATTGACACCTTTTTAACCGAACCAACTCAAACCCAGTCTTGCAGGGAGTTTTATTTTGGCACGGCATCACTTCCGACGTATGATGGTGCATCCTTCGCGAGAAATCAAGACGTCGTATTCGTCTCCTTTAACTACCGTACGAACATTTTTGGTTTCCCATCAGCACAAGATCTCCCTGTCTCGCAAAACAATCTCGGTTTGCTTGACCAGGAGCTTGCGCTCACCTGGGTGCAGGATAACATTGCTCAATTCGGAGGAGATAAAGATAGGGTAACCCTCATGGTGCGTCGTCTATTACGATAGAACGTGCCACATAGGAGAACGACTTTTGCGCTGACAGGGCCACTCTGCGGGAGCCGTGTCTATTTCAGCCGCCATCACGCGCCAGAACTCAGATGTTGTCCCACCATTCCGTGCAGGCATCATGTTATCTGGTGCGCAGGTTTCTACGCATTTGGGAATCGACTTTTCCATCTTCGACCGGTTTGCGAATGTTATGGGATGTACCCAGCCTCCAGGCCCGTTGCGGCTACAATGCTTATACAATATTCCCGCTACTACCATACGCAATTACACGAACGCGCCTGGCAGTGACCTGTTTGCTCCAAGCGTCGACAAGTTCGTGTTCTATCCTCCTAGTGAAGAGATACTTACATCATTGGTAGTGTGACGGTCTTCGATGACCCGCTGCAGCGCATCCGTCAGGGCCAGTTTGCTCATGTGCCCATTCTTCTCGGGAGTATGGAAGACGATGGCGCAGTCCTCGTTATGAGTTCACTCAACAATCTTTCGGCGTTTCTCATAGATCATGTCGTCTCTGGATCACTTGAGAGTCTCATATCCCCCACTCTTGTACGGGCACTATACCCAGGATTGAGCGATTCACAAGTGATAGCTGCCCTGATACGTGACATTGAATGCCATTGGTGCGTTGGAGTCCCTCCCCTGATCTGAGCGCAAAAGGAGTAACAAAACAGCGAACATGTACTCAAAAAGTCCAGCAAAGCTGTGGAGCGACGCATTTGTGTCGAGTGGGATCAAGCCCGTGTACCAGTATACGTATGGTATGTTCGCAGCGCTTGTTTACCACGTCTGGGGGTTAAGATATTGATACACCCATTCAACTAGGTGCAGTGTTCTCAGATTTGCAGCCAATTCCTAATCTTGGGGCTTGGCAGGGGTCGGAGTGTAAGTCTTCAATATCGTGTCATTTGGCTTGGTGCTCTGGCTTCCTGATAATTGATTCTCCTTGGCAATCCCCGTGTGTTTACGGTGCAATAGTACCCATTCTCTTCGGGACATACAACAGATCGACAGCCACCTCCGCAGAAATTGAGCTTTCGAAAAGCCTCCAGACCGCATTTGGGAACTTTGTGAAAGATCCAGAGAACTCTCCGTCGCCCAATTGGCCCGCCTACGAGCCAGGCCTTTTCGGGGTTGCATCTGTTCCCACGGTTGCTGAAATCGCGTACCAAGGAAATGTGGGGTTTGATGACTTTATCCAACCTGTTCAACCGATTTCCAAAGTAAGCACGCGAAATGTTTATGTGAAACAGACTTGTTCAATGCTGAACGTCTCGTTCTTATCGAAGGATGGGCCGTGCCTTGTCTGGGATGCGCTTCTGGATTTTCGCCCCTGAGAAGACTGTAACGGGTTCCGAGAATCATCCCCTTAGAGGGTGATAGACGCTCGACGTTTATGGCAGGCATTAAGCTTGCTGCCTGTGGATTCTCGGGTATCAGGGTGATTCTACGAGGATATCGGAAAGTTTTCTCCATACAATCCTGTAACACAGCTTACAGTAAACAAAGCAACTCCTGTTATATTTAATCGATGACCGTACTTTGTCGGACATTTTGGGAGACAACCTCACTCGCATATGCAACTTTGAGCATGGCTTGCTGACGGTCCTGATTGACGACAGGTTCAAGTTGAAGATCCGAATAATCTTGTAGAACCGCAGCGAAAACTGGATTCGAGGTATTAGGAGTCTATTGGTGGCTAACCTCCGACTGAAAGGATTGACGAATGACTTATGTAGGTGCGCGTCTACAGCATGTGGTGATTGTTGTGAGCGAGGTCAACTCGTGGACTGATGGACAATCGATGGTGCGAGTTTGTATTTGTGTCTGCACGATGTGATATTCCAGTGGTATATCTTGACCAGTATGTGCAGGCGCACCATGACAGTCAGGGCTTGCAAAGCCTGGATCATGCGCATGCGACAATCATAACATATCCTGCGTTTCATTCTGCTGTAGTATACGGCCATAAATACTGCACTCTGTCTGAGTGCCGTACACATAGTTGAGGATGATGATTAGTGGAAGTGAGTCTTCCGAGCCAATAAGGCGAGCCTCAGCATCAGATGACTTCTACCGCATCGTCATGTGTATTTGCAACTGTGGCTCGACCACGAAGGTACGGAGGGTAGTCCCAACTGCCCTCCCCTTGAATGGCATCACCACCAAGCACAAGGGTTATTGTCGTGAAACCGAAAAATATGAACAGACCTCTCCTTTGGAACACACCTTCAAACGGTTTTAGAAGTGCTACTGCGCCGCGACTAATCTTGTTGTGCAATCTTTTGGATGCTTTCTTACGTAGCATGCCATCATTTCGTACATCATTAATCCAATACCCGGCGACGCATAAAGACCACGTCGGGATCAAACAACCTGTCCATCTACCAGTACTAGTGGGACCGCACCTTGGTTTTTGGAATAGCGTTGGCGGTGCTATAATCTTCGGTCTCTTCTTCTGTCTCAACACAGATGGCGTAGTATTATCCTGGTTCAAGACACGATGCTCAAAGCCGCCGCCAATGACGTAGCATCAGCAACATGTCCAAATACTTCTTGTCCTTTTTTCGTCCTTTTTTGCCTTTTTTATAAAAAAGCCCAAAAAGTAATATCAAAATGATATTGCTTTTCATACTTTTTTGCCTTTTTTTTACCTTTTTTATAAAAAAGTACAAAAAGTACAAAACAAGTATTTGGACGTGTTGCTGATGTAGCATCGCCTTTTCACACTCAATATGATGGTCCAGTTTGGTGCATTTAGCCGCCCACAAAACAGAGCTGCATGTTGTCTGCGGAGAACATGTAATAGTGACAGGGAAAAGATGAGGGCATAATACCATGGTAATAGTAGTACTGTAGGTCCTATGAATGCCAGAAAACCGTCACGGTCCCCCGAGTGAATTCTGCAGAGAACCCTTCGCACGCCCCACGAACGGTGAACATGACGAATTTTGGCCATTTGAGTCAAGGAAGGACAGGTCTCTGTATATTTTTTGGGATTGAGCGAGAAGAGGTTTCAATCGTCATTGTCACGGTCCGAGACTTCGAGTCGATGAGCAAGACTTGGGCTCTGTACCTCTCAGCCAGGTCGCTTTGCAAGTTGCAGAAGTGAAGGACCAGAGGTATACTCGCCCCGATCTCGAGTAATTCACCACGCACCCCACCGTACGGTTCCAAGGGTTTCAAGTTGTCATGCATGTCATGTCTCAATAGTAGGCGTTTATGTATTCCAAGTTGACATGTGGTTGATAACGTGACGTGATTCGTCTCTGACGCCAGCCATGAGTATAGACGTCTCGTCCTGATTGTTTGCGCCTACTAGTCGTCCACCCACACCGCCATTACGCCTTCAGACAATACAGCGCCAGTGGGCCCCCACAATCCATAAACTTTAAAGCCCCAAATTCCACCCAACTTGAATTCGGGCTCTGGGCGGTGCCGCCACTAACACCCCACTAACCATATGCTTGTGGACAACTCTCACTCTTCGGTTGGAACTCGGAAGCTTTGCAGGGTTCATGGCAGGGGGTATTTGATTGGCAGGTAACTTGTCATAATGTGACTCCTTTCTCCGGTGATGGGCTCAAGCTGGAATGATCGGACTTCTCATTCTGAATCATCACGAACACTGCCACGGTTACTGTCCCATCAATACAATACAGCGCCGGTGGATCTCCAGAAGCATTTGAGGGCACCTTTGCCGATGGGTGGCTGTCATCGCCACATCTTCTGCGTGAATAGTACCTTGTGCCACTCAGTTGTGGTTATGCATGTGCATTCCCTCCAATTCAGGCCGCCGAGACAAGCGTATATTAGTATCTCAGAGAGGGTGAGGTGGCCCGCGGCGCGTGCATTTAACCCGTAGGGTCCCGGGAATTATTTGATATGCGACAGCTAGGGACGTCTTATGTACGACCAGCTCCAAGGCATCACTCCAAACTAACGATTCCGACCGTCCTCGTCTGGTGAACTTAGGGCGCTGCATATGACACACACCACCGTGACACCCTTGTGTTGGGAGCTTATAAAAGTAGCCCACCTCAACCCACTTTTGTACGCACCTTATCCTCGTCCTACGTTTCATGATGTCAGTGAAGTTCATCGCTGTTCTATTCGTTCTTGTCGTACAGGTACTCTCTCAGACAATAACTACCGATACCACTTCTGGGAGATTATTGGGAGCCCAAGCTGACGGGGGTATGCCTTGCCTCTTACTCTTGTTTCTCACGCAACTAATGCACTGGGCCAGTCGTATCCTTCAAAGGCATCGTAAGATACGCTCAATATTCATTTTTTAGGAGTAATTTATAGAGACGGCTTTTGTCAGCGCTTTGCGCAGCCACCCGTTGGGAATCTACGTTGGGAACCTCCGGTTGCCTTTGTTTCCTCCGGCATTGAGAATGCGACTACCCTTGGGCCATCATGCATGCAACAGTTCCCCTCCCCAATCTTTGAGGAATTCATTAACACACCTGCACAACCTGAAGACGAAGACTGTCTCTTCCTGTAAGTGGTATCCCATGAATTTGTCTCGAAAGATACTCAATAAGCACCGTAGCAATCTTTGGGCCCCAGCACCTATGTTGGGCCCTTCGAAGCCCGTCATTGTCTGGATCTATGGCGGGTGAGAATAGTCGACAAGCTCAGATTGAACCAGGTTGAAACTTGTCATGCAGGGGCTTTGAACTGGGTTCGGCATCAATGCCGATTTATGACGGCGCGTCCTTCGCGAAAAATCAAGATGTCGTATTCGTCTCCTTCAACTACCGTACAAACGTGTTCGGTTTCCCAACAGCACAAGATCTTCCTGCCTCGGGTAACAACCTTGGCCTCCTCGACCAGGAGCTCGCACTCGCCTGGGTGCATGACAACATTGCCCAATTTGGAGGAGATAAAAATCAGGTAACACTCATGGTGCGTGCTCTATCACAAGCAGCCCCTGCCATCATACGTGACTGACGTTTGTATTGACAGGGTCATTCTGCGGGGGCCATGTCCGTTTCATATGCCATCACCCGCCGGAACTCAAGCCTCGTCCCACCATTCCGTGCAGGCATAATGTTGTCTGGTGTGCTGAGATCTCTGTCTCCTATTCTTAACTTTTCCAACTTCGATGTGTTTTCGACTGCTATGGGATGTATCCAGCCTCCAGGCCCGCTACGGTTGCAATGCCTGCGCAATATCCCCGCTTCTACCATACGCAATTATACCAACGGGCCTGACAGTGGACTGTTTACTGTAGGGGTTGACAAGTTCGTGTTCTATCCTGCTGGCGAGGAGGTACTCATCTCGTTGGTAGTGTGACGGTCTTCGATGACCCGCTCCAGCGCATTCGCCTGAACCAGAGCCCCCAGTTACCCATCCTTCTTGGCAGTACTGAAGATGATGGTTCAATTTTCGTTCTTGGCACACCCAACAATCTTTCGGCATTTCTTGCAGAACAGATCGTCCCTGGACCACTTGAGAGTCTCATATCTCCCACCCTTGTACGGGCGCTATACCCAGGGTTGAGTGACCCGCAAGTGATGGCCGCGGCGGAGCGTGATTTTCTATTCCGTTGGTGCGCTCCTCCCTCAATCTGAACTGGAAGGAAGTTGAAAACAGCAAACGTCATGTACTTGAAAAGCCCCGCAAAGCTGTGGAGCGATGCTGTTGTGTCGAGTGGGTTAAAGAGCGTGTACCGATATACGTATGGTATGTTTACTATCATGGTTCTTTCCGCTTCTGAAGCTAAGCCGCGGGTATACCTATACCTATCCACGTAGGTGCGGTGTTCTCCGATTTGCAACCATTTCCCAATAACAGCCTTGGAGCGTATCATGGTTCGGAATGTAAGTCGTCCATATCCCGGTTTCTATCTCAGTGGTTTAGGTTCCTAATGACTGCCCGTTTCTCCTTGACAACCCCCACGTCTCTACCATGCAATAGTGCCCATTCTTTTCGGAACATACAATAGTTCTACAGCCACTGCCGCAGAAGTAGAGTTGTCGCAGAGAGTCCAGACCGTATTTGGGAACTTTGTCAAAGATCCTAAGAACTCTCCGGCGCCCAATTGGCCCGCCTACGAGCCCGGATTTGGGGGGGTTGCGGCCGTTCCCACGCTTGCTGAAATCGCGTACCAAGGAAATGTGAGCTTTGATGACTTTATCCAGCCTGTTCAACCGATTTCCAGGGTAAGCACACGAAATCTTTATTCGAAGCTGACTTTTTCATTGTTGAACGTCGTGTTTTCTATCGAAGGATGGGCCGTGCCTTGTCTGGGACGCACTGATAGATTTCCGCCCCTGAGAAATCGCCGACTGCTTGGGAAAATGTGATATACTCCTAACTTCGTATGACAAGCATTAAGCCTGTTCTAGTCCCTGGATCTCCATGTATCGGAATATTTCTATAAAGATGTCAGAAAGTCTCCCCTATGATAGCATGCGATCATGTACAGTAACTGATACTCTTCACTTCCACCTCACGTAGCCACCTTAATGTCCAACTAATGTTACTATCAGCCCTTCGTTGGACAATGCGGCTCGCCCGTGCGACTTTTAGCAGGGGTACGGCGATGGCCTCGATGATGATGAGTACAACGGCTAGTGGCTCAATCATAGGAGTAAGGATGGTATGCGAAACAGTCAAATCAGTCTTATTCCACACCTTTTTTAATCACTTTTTGGATCACCGCATAAGAGCTAAAGGTTTTTGACCCCACCTTCGAAAGCTGTCGGCCTTAAGAAAGACACCCTAAAATGCCGAGGGCACTTCTAACGTGTAAGTATCTTTCAAAAGAAAGTTATGGAATAAGACAGAGTCAGGCAACTGTCACGCCGACGCCGGGTTGGCACAATGCTGGCCCACCGCCGTGTAAATGAGTCGCGTTTCCTTTTTGGGATGTATTGTATTACGTCGGTTACACCAACCCCAAGTCTCCCAACCAACTCCAGTGACACCGCCCACAGTCGTAGTGAGCAAGTCCCAGGTGGCGCATATTGTGACCAGCGAGATAATTTTAAGATACCTCGCTTTTCGTATATGGACGTACACACCCTCTCTCTGGGAGAGATCGACATCAAGGCACTCGCGAAGACTCGGATAGCTGCCGTTGCGGCGTAAACCACGCATCTATGCTTTCGTCTTCAAGTTCCCCTAGTCCAACGCCTCAATCTATAACCCTCATTTTTATATGCAGAACTAGCATCTGAGGTTTCCTGCTTCTGCATGTGTGCCGATGTACTTTTGTTCTCTTCCTTACACATGTCACTTGTTCACGTCCACTTTCCAGACTAACAATAACCAGCCCACTGCACGTTTTCACCTGAGGGCACCCTCGTAGTTGTTCATGTGAATTTTATGCATTGATCAATGGCCAGGAATGCCCCAGTACCTCATCCGTATATAAATAGGTTGATCCCGGGCCGTCCGTAGTCGGTACTCATCTACGGTGACCTACATTATCCCGATAAAAGATCTGATTGATCGTGCAACAGCTATGACACAGTTGATTCCTCCACGAGTCGTCACATACGCAGAATACTACCACACAACAACTACGGCCGAGCAGAGTCCTCCCTCCACATGCACCCCCACGAATCGTAACATACACGGAAGTGATGGAACACAATCATACAACCACTATGGCAGAGCCGATTCTTTCACATACACACAGAATACAAGCATTCAGTTGTTCAGGCGAGTTTGGCCAAATTTCACCTCACGCAGGCGCTACTGCTGTTTGGCCAATGTTAGTCTTCAAGGGGGCAGCTGCGCTTGCAGGTGCAACAGCGAGCGGTGGGACAGTCGGCGCGCCGATGGCCTTGGCGACGGTATCTGAGAGACCTTGGTCTACGGCGGCCAGCACGGCGACTAATAATTGGCGCTAAGCGTTGTCCCAAAGAGTTTGGAGATAATGATAAGTACTTACGTTGGCGCGCTTTGATCTCCGCCGACTTAACGCAACCCAGACTGTCCGAAAGATTCTGGCAGAGGGCTCGGCGGGCCGTGTCATTCATGACCCTGGTGTACAGAGCGCGAGGCTGCTCAAAGTCAACTGAGATCGGAAGGAATTTCGCATAAGAACCAATAAGTGCTATCGGCGATGAGGCGGTGCTCACGTTCGGTAAGCTCATACAGATAGCCACAAGCCCGACCAGCCCAAATTTCGTGCTTATGCTCTGTTTCTTCGTATGGCTTGGGACGGTAGGTTAGGGGATAGATAGAGCTGCGGTAGTTAGGACGAGAGCCTTGGTTAACAAACGTAGCAGCTCCATTACGTTGGTTGTTCGCGACGTGTACGATAGGCGCGTTGACCGGGAGTTGCTGATAATTGACACCGAGACGGTGGAAGTGAGTGTCGGGGTACGAGAAGAGCCGGCTTTGCAAGACCGGGTCGGTACTCGGCTCAATGCCGGGCACAGTGTGGGACGGAGAAAATGCTGCTTGTTCAACCTCCGCGAAATAATTCTGCGGGTTCTCATCCAAAACGATCCTGCCGACAGGGCGGAGAGGGTACTCGCTATGTGGCCATACTTTGGTCAAGTCAAAGATGTTGTAGCGGAATTTTTCCGCCTGGTGAGGTGTCATCGTTTGCTAAGACAAGTATCTGAGCTACGGGGTCGCTAAAGATAAGACAACATTCCGAATACTTACCACATAGACGGTCCATGATGGATATCTCTTATTTTCAATGGCTTCGTACATGGATTGAACTCCGTAGTCAGGATTCTCTCCCGCAAGCCTACAAGCAGTTGCACTATCAATGGTCTATGAGATCAAAAGTTAAGCATTTTGTTTCTGGCGCCGAGGTAGTTGGAAATTACCTTGAATCCGCTATCACAGCGAAGATGGACCTGAACATAGACCCACTCTCCATCTGCACGCACAAACTTATAGGCATGGCTGGAGTAACCGTGCATGTTGTGGTAGCCATCCGGGATGCCACGGTCAGAGAAGAGAATCAAAACTTGATGAATACTCTCAGGGTTCTGAGAAAGGTAGTCCTGAACAAATGCCAAATGAGTGCCCGTCAGTACTAGTGATGTATATGCGGGTTTTTTGCGGTTCGGTAGAAATCATAACCATTCCTGGAAACTCACCCAAAACATGTCTGGATCTCTGCAATGGGTTCGAGGATCGCGCTTCAGGGTATGAATAAAGTCGGGGAATTTGCCGGGATCGCGAATGAAGAAGACGGGTGTATTGTTATAGACCCAGTCAAGATTTCCTTCGTCGGTGCGGATCTTGATGGCAAACCCACGGGGATCACGAACAGTGTCCGCAGAACCGGCCTCCCCAGTAACAGTAGAGAAACGGATGGTAGTGCGGGCTCTGTTGCCAACTTTGCTAAAAAGAGAGGCGCAGGTGAGGTCGGTGATATCGTGGGTCACTTCAAAATAGCCATGCGCGCCAGCACCCTTAGCATGGACCTAAGTGACCCGAAATATGAATGGTGCAACAATGGGCCTGAAGTACAATGACACGAACGACACGCTCTGGGATTCGTTCACGATCGAAGTGAGCAATCATATCAATGTGATGATGATCTGGGAATGGATGACTTGAGTAAATGGGAGTTCTCGGCGGTGTCAGAGTCAACAAGCGCCCTGACCTTGGATGAGAAGAGGCCCGTATCTACCGATTCTCTCGGTATGATAGGGACGAGCAACGGGTGCACCATTGGAGGTAGTGTACACGGCGTCGTCGTAGTTGGTGTCTTGGTCAGGAGGCATTGCTTGGTGACAGCAAGGGAGAAGAGTTGGGATGGATAGGGAAAGCAAATGGCGCAGGGTCTTATATAGCCTGGTAGCAGTGACCCCAGGTGGAGCTAACTGGTGACAGGTCCTGGGAATCTAGCTAATATTGAGTGACGACCTACTCGCCCATCTGGACCCTCTCTTTCACGCTGTTTCGCTTTCCAAGAGCAGAGGAACAGAGCGACTCGAGAGAGAGATTCATCTGTCTGAGGGTTCATATCCTACTACACAATATATGAGGCAGCTCACACATATGCGCTCGAGATCATGGCTAGTAGGACTGATTGAAGAAGCCATTGTGCCAGCAATGCTGACTGTTTCGTTTGAAAATGGGGTCCTACAATTTGCCACAGGGACATGGAGTGAACCTTCTAGTGAGGCCGTAGTGAGACCGATGAGGATCATGGCGGCACTTGTGTGGCCCAAAAGCACACTTCATCTTGCGCCCAAACACGTCCCCAAAATGGTATGGCTTCGCTCATTAGTCGCGTGACCGGCTCTTATCAAACTTTGTGTGGGGAATGTGGGGATTGGCGTAAGGGTGTTTGATCTGTTTTGCTTTGTTTTGCTTCGTCCTATTATTGTGAGCCAACAAGGTGACATAAGTTATATGTTTATATGAGCTGTATTTCATAGCATAGTTGGCCAAATCCATCACATTTCAAATTCGGCGGCAATAAGCAGAAAAAAAGACTCCCTGGCGGGGAGTCGAACCCCGCTCTCGCGCGGTCCGATGAGTGACAGGCGCGTGTACTAATCCGATATACTACCAGGGACTAGATCACATCCATCTGCCTATCGGTAACATCATCATCATGGACTACCTGCGCACGAGTTGTATCATATTGGCACTATCATGAGAACTCAGATGCAACTCTGATGACTCAACACTTCGATAGTTCCAAGTTCTGCAAACAGCAACCCACCAGTGCTTTTCCTCCAACTTGAAGGCTGCCGTTCAGTTGTCCGAGTCCTTCCTGGCGGGTGTGATTCACAACTCCTCGTAGTTCATGTGGTCACTATTTCCAAGTCGATCGAGTCGATGTGAAACTCTTAGCATCACCCACCACTGGCATATGCACTGCCATCAAATAGTAGTCGCAACAAGACAAGAGATGTCTTATCCTTTGTGTCTTGGACTCGGAGCCATGTGAACCGCCTCAGTGGTCGGCATCGGACCGGACGGGCGTCACAAATTCAACCACGCTTTCTTTTGCCGACCAGAGCGTTTCTACCTTCAACTTATATAGGCCAATCGCAAGTAGCGATGAACCCTTTACGAAGACGAAGTACAGATCTCAGATCTCGTCTCCATTCCTGGACCTACTACTGTAATTTCCGAGTGTTCATCAGACTAACCTTGTGTTCACCTTGACAGCGAGAAGTCCCGCCTTGCGTGCGATTTCCCGCTTATCGTGTAGTCCACGTACTGCTTCATTTCGCCCACATCATGGCTATCTCGCTCCTTGATATTTCATGCTTGCGCCCACGTGGGTACCCTTCCCACCATATGAAGGCTCCTGACAACTATGAGGGGTACTAGACGCCAACACGCCTGCTTGCACCTTCTGCTTCGGAACTGCACACGGGACCCGCAACAACGCTGTATTAGTGTTTTTCCCCTTGTTCCAGCGAAATTCGTGGGATATGCCATAGTCTTTCTTGTCTTGCTGACTGTGCGGGGGCATATAGATCGTGTCCTTGCCTCATATATCAGTCGCAATGTAGTACGTGCAGTCCTGTCGTGCTTTTCCCCGCGTACTTTTCTTACCCATGAAACAATTCCTACGCCTCATTCCTGCTCTTGTCATCATATTCGCCTCATTGAGACCCGGCATCTCCGCCGGGGTGACACGAGCTGTCGATACACCACTCACTCACACTAAATCCCTATCAGTGAACAAGTCCACAACAATCACCAATGCAAAGCCATATGTCGTTCAGAAGCGTGCTAATGACAAAGTGCAGGCTGCTTATTTCAGTAATTGGTACGTAACGTATTGTCCTGAGAGTCTACGTTCCGGTACTGACCAATTGAAGGGGCATTTACGGCGCTGATTTCCGTATGTGGATCGTTCGGGCATTTATTTGACCAGGAACGAGATCTGATTCTATTATCTCAAAGAACCGACTGATATCATCCCTTCCTATCTCACACATATCATTTATGCTTTCGCGGATGTAAATCCAAGCAGCGGTTCCATTTTTCTCACAGATCCCTATGCGGATGAACAGGTAGGCTTTCCTTGGGACTTGATTTACTATCTTTGAAAGTTTCAAGAAACACTTTTTAGGTGATTCCGTGGAAGAACAGGGAAACGATCTTTATGGTTGTTTGAAACAGGTACGGCTCCTTCCACTCTTCGTTTCACTAAAGGCAGAGCTTGATTTTGACTTCGCCTTAGATGTACCTCCTCAAATTGGCTCACAGGTGAAGGGTATTTTCTTGTTGCATTCTCTTTGTATCTCAGAGCTTCGGCCTTCAGACAACTCAAGGTTCTCCTGTTAGTCGGTGGCTGGACGTACTCTCAAGACGGACACTTCTCCTTCGTCACCAGCCCGGCTCTCCGTGCTACGTTTGTCGCCAGTGCCATTGAACTTATCAAAGATTATGGATTTGATGGAATGTATGAGGCCTTCTCTTGTAATCGGAACTGTTGCTGTCTGACTTTGCTTCTTTTGTAGTGACATCGACTTTGAATACCCTAGCGGCGCTGCTCAGGGTCGTGACTTTGCAAATCTTTTCACGGAACTGCGCACAGCGTTGGATGCGCTCGCAAAGAGAAACAGAGACGCCACTCCTTATCAGCTTACTGTAAGCTTTTCTCGTATACCATGACCCATGTCTCTTTCAAGTGAATGCGTTCTTGCCCAAAGGCGGCAGTACCTGCTGGTCCCGAAAAGTATGCCAGCTTGCCAGTCCGGCAAATGGATTCTGCTCTGACATATTGGAATCTGATGGTAAAACCGATTAAGCTGTCGGACTGACTAGCAGACTAATATCTTACTCAGGCCTATGACTATGCAGGTTCCTGGTTATCCTGGGTGATTATAAGCCATCCTTTTTCTCTGAGGTCTGGTAGGGGCCACTGAACATTGTCACACTACTTCAGGTGGACAACCAAGCTAACCTTTATGGAGGCGTACGCACAAATGTCAGCACTGATGCCGCCGTCAAATGGTATCTATCGCAAGGTGCTACAGCTTCGAAAGTTAATATCGGTGAGATACAGGACAGCTCAACGTTATCGGTCAACGCCGTTTGATCTCGCATTTACATAGGCATTCCACTGTACGGGCGCGCGTTTGACGACACGGCGGGTCTAGGCCAACCCTATAATGGAGTACTACCCTCGCTTTCCGTGATCCTCGCGCTAGCTTAATGACACCTGCCCTTCTGACCCCAAAGGTCGGACAGGGAACCTTCGAAGCAGGCATCTATTCGTATTCCGTTCTGCCGCTTCCCGGCGCGCAAGTGTTTGAGAACACGACCGACATGACCAGCTATTCATATGACCCGAGAACGAGGGAGTTCGTCTCATACGATACGCCTCATGTCGCGTCTTTAAAGGCACAATATGTCCAAGCCAAGGGCCTTGCCGGGTCCATGTTCTGGGATGTATGCGTCCCGATTCTGAGACATTGAGAGATCGCTGAATATTTTGGGGTTAGCTGTCCACGGACAAGAAGGGATCCGCCTCGCTTGTCGGTACGACTGCTGATGTATACGGTGGCCTCGATCAGACACCAGTACGTCCGCACACCCACAGCTCCCAGCACGAATCTGAATATGATATTCTCTTCGGCTCCAGAATCATATACAGTTAAGTGCTCCAGGTATCTCTCCTTGACTTGTCAACACGCGGTTAACGGCCGTGCAGCTATCCCAATAGTAAATGGGACAATATCCGCAACAACATGGGACAGGGTACATCTTCGAGTACGACTGCCGGTGCACCTAGCTCCAAGTCCTCTCCTTCATTCACTACGCCAATCCCTACGTCTTCCGTCCCGAGCTCGGGAAAGTGTGTTGGCATAGCTGCATGGAGTTCTTTGGTACGCCTTACCCTCAAAGACCTCACTTGTGTAATGCTTGAAAATTGACCTCCCTAACAAGACTGTCTATAAGGCCAGTCAAAAAGCCACCTACCGTAATATATCTACCCTGTCATATTAGAACATCTGGTAACTGAGGTCACCTGTAGATGCCCATCTATGGATTGCAAAGTGGTGGACACAGGGAGACGCCCCAGGTGGTTCTGGTATGTCTTATGTCTAATAGGAGTCGCGAATTTACGTCAACAACTGGGCATATAGCTAAAGTTTGGGCTGACGGTGGGTTGTGTTGAATGGTTCACGCGAGGTAAAGGAAAGGCAGGAATCCGGCTCGTAGGATCTTGTTGTTCGTGCTCTCCCCCATTATCTCACAATAGTACTGTCCAATTCTTTCGTCCGTCTTTTTTGTATATTTGCCGTCATGTACATCGCACTCTTCACCAAGAGGAGCCGAAAGTGGTGTCCCAACAATATAGAGCTTTAGAGATATAGTGATGATGCAAAGATAACTGAGTTTGGCCGCTCGAGCATCTCGGATGCCTTTTCGAACTTTTGTTGTAGTTCGACGTTGCCAATGACCTTTGCGGCCTGGGCCATCTGTCGAATAAGCTCTTGCAACCGTCGGAAGACGCGAATAAGGCTACCCTCAAATTGGTCTGTGAGCTACAAGAGAAGAGACAAGGTCAACCACGGCGGAAAGGGCATGCATCTTATAACAAAAGGCACTTGCCTTGCAGATATCTGAGAAGGATGCTCCTCTGCACCATTGCACCACAGCGTCCATGAGTTCAACTTTGAACGACTGAACGTATTCTTCCTCTACGATTGACAACTTGGACTCTTTGCAGACTTTGGCGATGCGTCGCGCGATCTCTTGCATGACACGTAAAGGTGCGGCGAGTTCCTCCTTCAGTTTAGTTTGATGTTCACTCTGGACAACAATTGATATGTGATATCGATTCCATCATTGATGTGCACTGACCTTTTCCGTGAAGACAAAGCAGCTGAGTAGCCCCGCACAGTGCTCTGGAGCCAGTGGGTTGAATACGCCGTTGAATACGAGCTCAGTAAGCAGCAATTCATCGCCTGTGCTGATCTCGCATGCGACGCGACCCTTGACGTCTACAATATCATCCGCGCTCGTGAAACCCAATCTACGAAGTACCCGTTTACGAGACTTGAGTTCCTCCATCTGTAAAACATCGTGCGTCGCCTGAATGCGCTTTTTCAATGCGCGCACGCGATCTTGCGCTGCGCGCTTTCGCGCGTACAGGTCGTAGAGTTCTGGTAAGCGCGGATCCTTATGTAGCGGACTCGCAAACATCTTCTGCTCCATGGTTTGAATTTTCTAATTTTCAATGTGTTAATGCAATAGAAGGGCCGAATATAGACGTAGTTTCACCTTAACCAGCACCTTGAACTTTTCGTCTTTGATGCCCATGTTCTCTATTGGATCGAGGAATGGAATACCATCCGGGGACCGGCGTTGAACCTCGAGAATGCTCTTCCAGACCGTCTCGCGCGAACCATTAGGACGCAAATCCTTCGGCAAGAACATCCGTAGGTGGCTTATCCCATTGAGAGTCGACAGTAAGACGGGTAGCACGAGAGGCTCCCCTTTCTGCCCTGGTGGACAAGGTAGCACACCACCTGGGGTAGCGGTAATTGTGGAACGATCTTTTGGCATCGTAGAGTCCTGTGCACAGTTTAGAAGGACGTCTACTATATATTGCTCGTGGGGTGGGATGTCATCCCTCGGTACGGGTTGGTTCTGCGAGGTTGTTGAGTTAGAAAGCGTACGAGAACGACTATACACCAACGTACCTTGGGTGGTACCCGTTTCTGATAATTAATGATAACACCCCAGCCAAAATCGAGGTCCTTATGTTTGACCTTAACAAGCCGACCAGGTTGCAAGAATGGCAAACTATAGCTTGGATGATGTATAACTTCGCGAAAATCGGCGGACATTTGGTCGAGCTGCTGCCGGTACTCATAATACTGAGCGATAGATTCCTCATCCGGAATCACTATGGAGCTTCTTGCTTCTTCCTCGCGCTTGAGCTCTGTGGGTGAAGATGGATCAGGGAATCCCATATCATAATTAGAGATGTTCGCACCTTCCTCAAGAACGGGAACTCCTGCGCTACTCTGGAACTGCATGAAACAGCGTTCGAGCATATACTCTGGGCTGATGACTTCAATCTTCATCAAGTTGAGAATCATGTTGTAGCCCAGATGGAATGCCGAGTCTAAACGATCAGCCTCACCCTTGATCATTGTCTTTGCAACGGCAGGTTCGAGTTTCTCATCGCACATCATGATCACCACGCCTCGGTCATCCAGCCCACGTCGGCCGGCGCGACCTGACATCTGGATGTATTCACCTGAAGACAAGTCGCGGAATTCATGTCCATCAAACTTGCGAGCGGCAGTGAAGACGACAGTCTTGGCCGGCATGTTGAGACCGATGGAGAATGTCTCAGTCGCGAAGAGGACTTTGATTACACCTTCCTGGAACAAGATCTCAATAACTTCCTTCAGAATGGGCAGCAGGCCGCCATGGTGGATCCCGATACCCCGGCGGAGCAGTGGAAGTATGTTTTCGATCTGAGGGAGCGTGCGGTCGGCTGGCGCGAGTCCAGAGATAGCATTTGCGAAGATTTTCTCGACAGTGGCCTGTTCATCGGCGCTATTGAACTCAAACTTTGAGAGTGTAAGTGCGAGACCTTCACATTCACGCTTGCTGAATGCAAAGACGATTACAGGGTTGTAATTCTTGAGCATGATCATCCGGATGATTTTTGATATATCAGATGGCCCTTCAACTAGTCAGCCTCATCATGGCGCCCCCACTAAATAACTTACCCTTCTTGTCTCCACCTTTCTTTGTCTTACCTTTGCGGCCTTTTCCACTCTTTGGATCGGCGGGGTCCTCACCAGCGCGCTCCTGCAGCATTCCCATAGCCTTGGAGAAGTTGTCTTCGCGAAACTCGCCCTTCTCATTGAGTACTAGATATATGCCCTCGCCGCCAGCAGGGAAGAGATAATGTTGTAATGGTGTTGGTCGGAAGTCGGTATAGACAACGTGACAAGGTTGTTCGTGCGAGCGACATATCCATTCACAGAATTGCATCGCGTTGGGTATGGTGGCAGAGAGAAAGACATAGCGCACTGTATGCGGAAGGAGGATGATGGCTTCCTCCCAGACGACACCACGCTCCTTGTCACGCATGTAGTGAATCTCATCGAAAATGACCCAGGCGACTTCTCGCATGATCTCAGAGCCACGGTAGAGCATGGAACGAAGAATCTGCGAGCGAGAATCAAGGAAAGGTTAAAGAGTGCAAAATTGCCATGGGCGTACCTCTGTCGTCATTACCAGACACGACGCCGACGGATTACGGGTGACATCCCCTGTCATTAGGCCAACATCGCCAAATTCGGCTTCCATCTCACGATATTTTTGGTTACTGAGAGCCTGAGAGGTGTCAGGCTACTGGTACGAGGATGTGGGCCCTGTTCTGTTAAAACGAACCTTGATTGGACTTGTATAAATGACTCGTTGCTTATTTTGCAACGCCTGTGCGATTGCATACTCGGCAACAACTGTTTTTCCTGCACTAGTGTGTGCAGACACGAGAACACTCTCATTTCGTTGGATAGCGTGGATAGAAACTTGTTGAAAGGGATCGAGGGTGAATTTGTACTCCCGCGCAGGCTTTGCTGGGGGGACATGGGACGCGATGGGAACATAAGGATAGCCTGGTGGTACAGCAACTTGATGTCGAACCTAGAACTGGTAATCAGCCAACGACTCAAGGAATGACCCCCACCGACTCACCTGATGTCGCAACTCTAATCGGGAGCCTGCCGTTTCCGTCGCACCAGTGAGCCCTGCGCTCGCCGCAACCTCCCGCTTCGCCTCGGTCTCAAACTCATCGACGACGACGGCCGGAGCAGAGGTGGAGGGGACCTCCAGTCTTTTCCTTTTTGAGGGCGGCTCATCTTCTCGTGGCGATGAGGGTGGAGATTTTGCCCGCGGTTGCGGCTCTGAGTCGATGGGACGCTTGTTGGACGGTGTGGAAGTGCGGGTCAACTCCGGAGAAGGGACACTGTCGACTTGCATCGCGTCGGAAACGGTCTCTGACTCGCTGTTCTCAGAGTCATTGTCATTGTCGAGGAAGGAGAAGAGGTCGTTGGAGGTCATGTTGCAGCGCGGTGATTAACACCACAGGTTTGAGGATAAAAATATGTCGATTAGATAGTCAACTGGGACCAACTATTCATGATTATTTTTCTGACATCCATCTCGTAAGTCCCTGGTAGTATATCGGATTAGTACACGCGCCTGTCACTCTTGCTGACCGCGCGAGAGCGGGGTTCGACTCCCCGCCAGGGAGTTTTTTCTTTTTTCTTTGGTTCAATTTTTAATGGCCCTGACCAGCTTACTCCTTACTCCCAGGCGGTCACGGAACTAAGCAATCTCATCCATCAAAAAAACGTTGGCTCTAAACTACGGGCTGGAGTAACGTATACCAAGACTTAATTACTTATGCATCGCAACTGTAATGGTCCTATCGAGTCCCGTTTAAAGACCGAGACCCACTACCAATGTCGGGCTTAAATGGTTTCTTTCAGTTATTACTGCTTGGCTTGGCTCTCCGCCCTACGCTTCTCGCGCCAAGCAGCGAATTCAGCTTTAGCTGGATCATTATATTTCTACCCACCCAAACTGGTTAGCTTCTCGTCAATCACGATACCGCAAGTTGGCACACACCGCTTTCTCAGCGTCACTCATTGCCTTCCACTGACTCGACGCTCGCGCAGCCACAGCCTTGAAGTGAGTCTTATGGTCTTCCCCTGTCCGTGGGTACTCCTCTCGTACGTGTTGACTATAGCTGGAATGTTTCTTTAGCACTTTTGTCGGTGAATGGAAGTAGTTGTATACATACCGTATGAAACCAGACATGGGTCGGCCAGTGTGAGGGCCACGGATACGTGGCCGGCCTTTGGACACCCTAAGACGATTCATCTCGCGCAAGACGCGAGGATCCACCTGTGCGCGCCACTCCTCTTTGCGTTTGTTATAATCTGCCCGTAGGCTTTCATATTTTTCTCTGTACCGCTGTCCTAGTATTTAGAACACCCAAACATGAGGATAAATTTAGATGCAGACCTGCTTCTCATACTCGGAAACAGTGTGCCATGTCTGACCGGCTTTTTTGGTCATGATCTGCGCGTCCGAGAGACTTGTAATCTTGGGCTGCTCGCGAAGCCAATCCATGAGCCATAAGGCGTAAGACGTTGGGGGAGCCTTGGGTGGCTTGTCCGAGGGCCTAACAACGACTGATACGGAAGGGATGTGAACATTGAATACGGATATGTGAGTCTCGAAAGTAACGGGACAGGGCATACTTTTCTTTTTCGTCTTGGCCTTCTTCGCGCTACGCTTGGTAACCTTCTTTCCTTTGGTCTTTCCTTTGGCCTTGCTGCTCGAACCTGTCTTTTTGGGCGTAGACTTGCGCTTTGACTTGGGTTTGGGTTCAGGCTCTGAAGCTGAGGTGGACTGGGAGTCTCGATCGTTGGTGGTAGTCACAAAGTTCCTCCAAGCGTTCAACGCGAAGCACTGTTTGGACAAGACGGCGCGCAGTGGTAGCCTTTGCGCGACCGGGAAAATAGAAGAGCGCAAAAGCGCACGTCTAAGGACGAACGACAACATCGTGAGGAGAGGAACTAAATAGTATCCAGGGGTTCTTATGACGCGGTTTTCAACATTGATCAGGTTCCGTTTTCCTAAAACCATGGGACAATGTTTCCTATTTCAGCTGATCATGATAAGATTACATGTGTTATCTTGGTGATGGTGATCAACGAGCCCTGGATTGAACACTCTTGTCATGTCTGTGGCAGCTGCATTGCCCGAAAGTCTCTTTTTCGACCTCATTTCAGCAGAGGAAGTAGAAGCCGTTCATGAACTTGAGGTTCAAGGTAAGCCAGCTTCCGTCCTTCCTTCCGTCTCCCATGCAACCATGCATTTCCAGGTTTTTCACCCGAGGAAGCTGCTACTATTGAGCAACTACGGTACGTTCACCGAGATGCTTTTTCACCGTACATGACCTACGTCGTGATACACCTTCAGCTTCCGTCAGGCAAATGCCCCGGACCTCTTCCTTGGTGCCTTCGTCCCTCAGACAGGCAGCAAACGTGACCTCTTAGGTTACATAGATGGCGTGCTCTCTTCAGAGGCCACCCTCACTTCTGAGTCCATGTCCACTCATGTACCAGGTGCACGCACTGTGCTGATCCATGGCGTGTGCGTGTCTTCCGATGCACGCAGACGGGGTATTGCTAGTGCCTTACTCGCTGAGCTCCAACGGCGCCTTGCAGCATCAAATTCGTACGAACGCGCCCTCCTCATCTCGCACGAGGACATGGTTACCTTCTACGAACGTACTGGTTTCAAATCGCGCGGTTTGAGTAATATATCCTTCGCTGGAGTTCCTTGGCATGAACTTGAGTGGGTTGTACCCCCCAAAACGGCAAGTGAACCCCAAGAAGTCCCACAAGCGATCCCATCGGGGCTCCTCCAAGCTTTGCAAGGACAGGGGGCCTCTCCATGGCGGCAGGGACAACTACTCTCGTCATTTCAAGGTGGTGTTCTTGATGTCATGGAGAAAGGAGACCAAGGGTCAAATAGCTATGATTTGTTATGTGTAAATGAACGTTGTGGGAGCATTATCCTTAAACGAGGCGTAGCAAGTCTTCAAGAACGGGAAAGTGTTCAAGTGAGCGTCCTTTTTCCAAGTGAGTGCGGCGCTAACGTGAACACGACTGGCGTAGATGGAGCCAATTGACATTACTCACCCGGATCTGCCCGCTCTACCTCCTCCACCCGACAAAACGCACTGGTGGCTTGTAACTCCGTCACCTATGTTGTTCGAGAACATCGGCTTTTCCAAGCCCACACAGACAGGTTCGCTCACTCTTAACTTTATGGCCATCTTCTTACGCCCGAACCACCCAGACAAGCCTCTGAAACTTCTTGCATGTGCAGAGTGTGATCTCGGTCCCGTGGGTTGGTGTGAACCTGGTGGAAACGAATTTTGGGTCGCGTGCCAACGCGTGCGGTATAAGACATGATGCTAAAGTGTCAGCCGATACCGGGACAGGTTCGATATCCCACCCAGTCGAGGCGCCTGGCGCCTGGCAAATTCAGAGTTACCCAATCGGGCGCTTCCTTTCAATGCGACACTGGAAACCCCGACCCATTATACATTGATTATGTAGTGACTGAAAACTAGAGCGGGCGGCAGCATAAAAATCAACAGATACGCTGAATCAGCAGCTGGCGAGAAGGGGTACTGTAATTTAGGCACTAGCACGCCCTTGTATGTTGACTTGAAACATGGTTTACGAAAACATGATCGGGGATGATGACTCGGTCTCAGAACAGTAGTGGCCGCAGTGACTAGTCGAAGGCCGTTCACCGCCTATCCTTTTCTCTAGAATCCAGAAGACGCTTATACTACCCCGACACTTAGGTGACGTCACTTCTCCCCAAAGCTAAGAAGTACATCACCAGCCCAAATATCTCTCAATATCTTCTCCAGAACCCTGAAAAAGAAAGAGGGAATGAGAACAGTTTGAAGCGCCCAGGCCCTGGAGTCGCGCCCGGTACATTGTATGAAACGATGGGACCTTGATGGACTTATCTCCATTTAGTGTAGGACGATCTTCTGAAATTTCTACGATACAATAATGATAATGGATATTCCTCGTAACGCAGTATCGGAGTACAACTAAGGAAATTACAAAAGGACGCGGCGTTTGTGGCAAATTTTATCGTCCGTAATAGGTTAGTGGCCACCGGGCCGACGCATTGTATGTATGAAGTACTTCAACGACATCCATCCACCTTCTTCACCACTCTGTGAAACAGCCACCGCACAGATTACGGAGCCTCCTAAAATTCTGCCACCGACACCGTGTGCTGGTGTTTGCAGCCCATTGGCAACCTGGGTCACCGTCAATTTGTTGACACGCACGTTCAAGTAGGCAGTACGTCATAGTTGGCCACCATCAGCAACGTATTTCAATTCAAAGTGTCGGCTATCTAACTTGGTTACATCGGTCCAACATCAGGGTACAATATCAATGAGTCATGGTCTCAATGTAGCCAGATGGTTGGTCACGAGTACTTATCTTGCCTCGAAGAAGAACCCTGATTTATTGCCACTATGCTTGCACATCATCACCAGGCGTTTGATGGCGCCTATCGGCGGATCAGAATACAATCTACTGGAGTGGTGAAACCCTGCACGAGCGCCTCGCATAAAAAGAATATATCTAGAAACGTTTCCTACATTCCTAGCCTAGTACCAGCCATCAGCCACGGTGTCGTTATCCTTCGTGAAAATGGCCCCCGTTCAACTAGGCATGTAGTCATGCACTCGACCTTTGAAGTCATGAACCTTGCTGATGCTTTCACCAGATGATGTTTATCATAGCGTGACGGACAGCATCGAATATGCCGAGGTGGCAATGTCGAAGGCACGCACAGGCGTTGAGAAGGCGCAGGCTTCCAAGGAGAATAGAAACAAGGTCATCTCTAAGGCCAGCGAGATCGTTAATGCGCTCCTCGAGCCCGCTACGCAAGTAGTCAATTTGCTCGACGGGATCGGTGCTTTGTTCCCGCCATGTAAAATTGCTAGTAACATCCTCTCTGTACGTGCCATCCTCCGTTGTTTCTTCAGCTTGTGATCTCACCAAGCGCAGGCCCTAGTTAAGCTCGAGGTAGATCGGCGGGATAACGACGTGCGGATTGCGCTCCTATTTTTAGACCTTGTGCGCTTTTAGACCAAGGAGCGATGTTACCGCCATCTGACCACAACGGCGCATTTTCAGGCGACAGCGTTAGCAAATCTGGGCACGCTGAGTCCTGGGTTTCAAGCCGTGTCGACCCTTACTCGCCCTCTTGAGCTTTTACTGCTACGCTTCACGAGCCTGATGAAGGAGTTTGGCCAATTTTGCGAGTGCGTCATCAAAGCATGCGTA
Organism: Russula virescens; assembly: GCA_003316435.1. Lineage (NCBI taxonomy): Eukaryota > Fungi > Basidiomycota > Agaricomycetes > Russulales > Russulaceae > Russula > Russula virescens. The sequence goes on from QFEY01001702.1 coordinate 146,433, forward strand.
GTTCTGACTCCCACCTGATTATTCATTCCCAGAGCCTATTACGAAGCCAAAGCGCTCAAATCTAAGCTTAGTGAGAGCGCACTTGACAAAGACTTGCAGCATGACTCGTAACTCCAATTCACAGAACACTTACTATTCTCAAAAAACAACAGGGATAGCCTTCAGAGTTTTTCTGACCGACTCGTAGGGCTTAAAAATGATCTGACTTCCCTCCTGTCCCAACAAACCATGCTTACGTTGAGCACACAAACTGATGCTCTTTCGCGAATAGAGTCACGCTTGGCCAAGACCCGCGTGTTCTATGCTTCCCTCAGCGATGGGAACGAGGACACCGCAACGTCGTTTGTATCTAGCCATGGAGGGGAAGAAGTGGTCCGGAAGGTAAGCGCCGAGAATGGGTCTCCTTTGATCCGCTTCTTCATCATTGCTGTATGTAGGACGACCACCTTTTGGAACAGCTGGCGGCAACAGTAGACGAAATCCTCACCCCAGCCATTCTAAGGGCAGTTAAGGAAGGCGCCGACGAGGCCTTCAAACACAGCCAGTGAGTTTCCAAGCCCCTTCCCTGTCATAAAACGATCTAAGTGCGACAGAGCTCCATTTATGTTGAAGCTCCAGTTTGCTTTGGAACAACGGATCGATGAGTCGCAAGAGATGATCCTAAACGAGCTGAAGTCAGGTCCTTATGAGCTCATTCACGATCCTGACGTGAAGGAGATCTGGAAGAGTGGGTGTTCCGCGTTTGACGAACTTCTCGCATTAACAAGCCACGGGATATCATAACCAGACTTCGTAAGTACCTAGTACCTTAGCCTCGCAACGGGGAGTGCTTACCCCTCCCTACCAAGGCTGCAAAAGAATCCAGCGTCAAACGACGGCAGCTCATTGACGCGATGAATTATTACTTCAACATTCAATTCAAGAAATATAAGGCGGATCATCACAGGGCGGAACGTGAGGACGCCTGGACCAGGAGCATCATTTCTAAAGTTCATTGTGCGTAGTTTATCATGCCATTCGGGGAAAAGAGCTGAACTTTGTTCTGTCGTAGTTCACCCTGGTAAGTGTCAACTGGTGTCATCTAAACCGACGCTAACGGGTATACGACAAGCCATTGGTGATGCCATGGACGATGGTAGGAGTAACACTGCCAGTTCAGATAGACCTCCTGATAATTACGACGTGATGCAGATGCTAGTGGTTATGTCAACATTGAAGAAATCAACGAATTCATGCGCAGAAAGCCGGACAAGTGGACCGTGCCACAATGGGTTGCATAGTGCGTTCTGAAGCTTTGTTTAACTTTGGCGTTCGTATATTCATAGCTTGTTGTGACAGCTGGGCATACGGCTGGGATGCGGACAACCAGTTGTTTGTCGTTTTTGCGCTATGCCATCCGTTGATATCTAACACTTGCTTCAGGTACAGCGAACGAATCACCAAGGCCTATACGCAGATCGAGAAGCTTAGAGATGCAGGAGGTCCTCACGCCGATCTTGTTACTTCTTACCTTTCAGAGACCCGGGAACGCATCACTATCATCGCCAACAGCCTCTATAACATACGTGAGCTCGATCCTTCCGCGGAGATGAAAATGGATCGACTGCGCGACGAGCTACGAGCTCGAACTGAAAACGAAATCAAGACGCGCCTTAAGAGTGTCAACCATAAGATCGACTACTCAGTGCTTGCAGCCGTCACGGGTAGCGAACGCATCGAGGCGGTATGGTGATTGCAGCTAGCTTGGCGTACACGTACTCAACTCATACAACTAGACACTTTTCCCTCTTGCCTCACTACTTATTTCGCGACACTTGTGGCTCTTGGGCAAGCCAAATTTGTCCTCCGAAGTTGTTGAGGAGGCGACGGCAAGCATCATGGTACTAATCGAAGCCATACATGGTCGTATCGCGGACATGAAGATGATTTGGCGACGCCAGCGCATGGACGTTGACACACAGATACGGTATTATGCCAACGGTATGCTCGAGGATTATTACAGGGTAGGATGCTTTATGATTTGTAAGTGTGGTACGGTGCTGACAGCTCTTCTTTCTCTGTTAGAAATACCGCAAGGAGGAGTTTGACACGGACCTGGAGAGTTTCGGGGATGCAAGTGAATGGGACTCCGAGGACGAGTGGACCTCGGAGGACGGAGGCGAACGAGAGGACGTCGCGGACGACACAAATACCTCCAACGTCCCAGAGCAAAGTAAGCATCTGGTAGCTATCTTACGTATTGACCTGCTCATTCAACTTCTGCTCGTGGACCAATCAGCCACTGATAGGTCAATCCCCGTAGATGGCTACAACACGGTACCCCGGCAGATGGGTCCACCTCGTGGAAATACCTATGATCGACAGAGGTCACTTGGACAAAACCAGGGTCAACAATACCCAGACGACACCTCATATCATGAAGGTGGGGGGTACCGAGATGTCGCCCACAACTATGGTGAGGCCGAAGAAGAGGCAGTAGATGAAATCGAAGATGAGGCGGGCCAGCCAGATGGAGACGACGAAGAAGCCCAGGAGGAGGAAGAAGTGGACCCAGCGGCGTTAGAAGAGGAGCAGGAGTATCCTGGCGATGAATCTCATGAAGATGATGGAGAGGAAGAACAAGGCTACAGTGGTCATGATGACGAGGACGATGAAGCTGGCGAACCGGTGGAACAGGGCGAGCCTGAGGGCGAGGGCGAGAATGAAAACGAGGGTGACGGTGGTTATAACCATCCTGCGCCGCCACGCCGACGATGGAGATGGTAAGCAAGTGTCCGAGGATGGCAAGAGAGATCGAAAGTGATGCGGTTGGTCTTGCTGACGAACGTCTCTGAGACTGAACGAATGTACGTACGGTGAAATGCGAGGAGTCGCACTGAAGGCTACATGTGGATCAAACAAAATGTTTCAGCAGTCTGCCATCCAGCGGCTCCCCCATTCATTGGGAAAACCCTCGCCGATAGTCATTTCTCTGGCCCGTCTAGTTGGTGGTTGTCCGTCCGCTGTGGAACATTGAAATTACGTTGAAACCCCTGACATTGCTCTCCATCGACCCAAGAACTTTTGCGTAGACCGTAGACCGAGGTGAGAATGCAAACAAATAAAAACATCGACCCAAACGCTTTTCGATGTGTTTATTGCGCCGCGCTGATACCACCAGGAGTAGGCTGGGATATGTCCCCGCGCCGCTTGTGGTCTCTCACATCTTGCAACCACTTAACAGAGTCGCGTCCTGCGTTCCCTATATCGGTGGCCATATGTGCTCGCCTTCTGTCTGCATATTATAGAACATTGTCTCGTGTGACTACAGTATGCATCCCTTCTTCTCTAGACTCGACTCCTTGACGACGAGCCGAGCTGCCGTGCTGCCGTCACTCGTCTTCCGAGTCCGTCTTTGCATTTGGTCCTGCTTCTTCTCAGAGCCCCCGTTCCCCGCTTCTCGCCCTCGTCCGCTCGGCTCTCTCGTCAACGCGAGGCGTCTACTAAGCTCGCTCCTCACGCATCTCGCTATACCCCCTCAGTTTCTCGGCCTCGCAGCGTCCTCGCTCTCATCCTTTCGTCCTCCTTTCCTTCCTCTCAAGTTCCCACGTGACTTACCTACTGGACGTCCCTGCCTGGCCACAGGTTCGGCACTACAACACAGAAATGGTCGGACAAAGTTGGCAGGCGGATAAAACTCAACGACATCGAATCAGCACGATTCAACAGACAGTGCTGTAGGCTAGGCCCATGCATGTATGTTGACACCAAACCTGGTTTACGAAATGAGGTCGGCTCTAGCGGAGCATGACTCGGCCGCCTCAATACCTAATAATAGCCTTTCACCGAAGAGGCCCTTTCTCCCGAATACGCCGAAGGTGGCCATAGAACCGCGCCCAATGCACGTGGAGCCTTTCCCGGACTTCCCTCATCTCCGTTTACTGTATGATGATCTCCCTAACCTGTACGATAATGGAGAGTGATCATATCACGGCCAATCACACTCTTCGTTACACACATAACGTCATATCCAAGTACGACTTTGGAAAACACTACTGCAAGCGGTAGTTGTTGCAATCTTTTCCAAAATGTACGTCCGACAGTCGGGGTTATATAGGTTAGTAGCAAGTCATTTGTACCCCAGAACGAGCAAAACTTGCACTCAAGTATTCCACACACTTTCGCCACTTTTACTCCACTCTCTTTACCAGACAGATGACAGACGCTCCTGAAATTCAGTGGCGCAATGTTCTGATACGTTAGCTTACCGTCCACTGGCACCTCCAGTCTCAGTAGTAGTCTGTTGACGCTCGCGTTGGCCACCATCAACGTAACTCGATCCGATTCGTCAGAGGTTCAACGCCGGGGCACAACATTCGTAAGCCCTCATATAGATGTAGGCGTGAGTCTTGGCCACGAGTGGCTCATCTCGTTTCGAAGTAGATCCCCATTATTATCCCCGTTCTTATTGCCATTACTGCATGCTTGCATGCGAGTAAGTGCCTCATGACACCTATCGCCGGATCAGAATACAGTCTACTGGAGTGGTTAGGAACGGGGTAAATCACAACTGTTACGACCGTGCTCGCTTATTCAGGAATGCGGGCGGAGCGCGCATCCAGGGCGAATATGGGCGACCTCTGGCAAAAGCGACCCCCCGCGTGGTCTCCGTACGTACTGCATTAATTCTTTCACCATGATACGGTTGTTTCGACGGCATCTATGCAACACGCTGCATTCAGCCTAATTCGCCCGATCGACACATGTAACTCAGGATTATTGAACGGACATCATTGATCGATCCCCTCAGAGACATGGCCGTGGTCTGATGGTCTGATGGTTCCGATGACCCCGAGTCCGAGTCATCTTCATGGCGCCTAAATGGTTAAGATATCAAATGAACTGAAATACATTGTCTCCACTCGCCCAATTTGGCAGTGATCGTTTCGACGATTGTTTGTACCTGCAACCTGTCCAACCTCGGTGATCAATGCCGGGGTACGTAGCCGTAATCCTCAAGGTAGAATTCAAATCGAGCTGATGTACTAGTACAATACAGTGTGATTGGTTTGAGTCTGTAATGATGCTCTTATCGAGTACTTGTTCCTGGTATCTGCCGTACTTGCAGGACTTAAAAGCGGCGTTACGATAACATCAACGCCCCATTACCAGCATTTGTATTCGAAACACCCTCGATGGATGCCACAACCAATAACGATGCCCCCAAACCCAGGCCTAATACCACGAAGTTGAAGCCCAGCGCTGCTAACGTCAAGCCTAGCAGTACTACTACCCAGAGTGCTAGCGTCGCAGCAAACCCCAACACTCCTGCAAGGCCCAAGCTTAGTACTAAACTCAAGTCTACTGCCAGCGCGAATGCCAATTCCGGGACGGACACCAGTAACCCTAAGCCCACTCCAAAGCCCAAGCCTGCCGCCGCTAAACTCAAGTCTGGTGCCTCGGAAGTCAAGTCTAGTTCTGGTAACCCCAAACCTACCACAAAACCCAAGCCTACCGCTGCTAAACTCGAGCCTGGTGCCTCGAGTGTGAAGCCTACATCCGGCAACCCAAAGCCCACCACAAAGCCCAAGCCTGCCACTGCTAATCTTGAGCCCGGTGCCTCGAGCGTGAAGCCCACTGCCGGTAACCCAAAGCCCATCACAAAACCCAAGCCTGCCGCTGCTAATCCCGAGTCTGGTGCCTCTGGCGTCAAGCCTAGTGCCGGTAACCCCAAACCTACCACGAAACCCAAGCCTGTCGCTGCTAAGGTCGAGCCTGGTGCCTCAGGCGTGAAGCCTACCACTTCCGGTAACCCAAAGCCCATATCGAAACCCAGGCCTGCCGCTGCTAAACCGGTGTCTGGTGCCTCGGGTGCCATCAAGTCTAGTTCCGGTAACCCCAAGCCTACTACGAAACCCAAACCTGTAGCCTCGACCTCCAAGCCTGGAGTCGTCAAGGCCACTGCGTCGAGTGCTGCCAAGCCTAGTACCACGAGCGTGAAGCTCAATGCCACCACAGTCAAGGCCCCTGGTGCCGCCACCGGTTCCAAGCCAAATATACAAACGGTGTCTGCACAGCTAGGCAAGTCCGCCGTACAGTTGTATTTCCTGAATACAGAAAGACCTGACATCATTTACAGACTTGGTCCATCAGAAAGCGGTCCAGAGTATCGAGTATGCCGAAAAAGCAATGTCGACGGCGCGCGCAGATCTCGAGAAGGCGAAGGCGTCCAAAGAAGATCAGAACAAGGTCGTATTCAAGGCCAACGAGGTAGCCAACGCCCTACTTGCACCTGGTCGTCAGGCCGTCCAATTGCTCGCCGGACATGGCGTCCTGTTCCCACCATGCAAGGAAGTTAGCAAGTCCCTTGCAGTGCGCATATTTTCTTCACCTTAAGATACACCATCTCACCATACATAATACTTCGGCAGGCGCTGACCAAGCTCGAAGATGGCCAACAAAATAAGGATGTGCGCGTGGCGGTCGTTCACTTCGACTTGGTACGCTGGTTTTCTGAGGAGCGTGGCTAGCCACTGACATCTAATTGTTGGATGCAATGGTAGGCGAGAGCGTTGATGCAATTTGGGGCACTGAATCGCAAGTCTCGACCTGCCGAATCACTCGCTGTCCCTCTCGGGGAGCTCTCGAAACACTTCAGTGGCGTGATAGAGGAGTTCAGGAAATTTTGCGAGTAAGTCCCGGCGCTCATATAGGTATTGGCATGTACCGATCCATTGTGCCCTCGCAGAGCTTACTACGAAACCAAAACACCGGGGTCTCAGTTTAGTAAGTAACCAAACAATTTTGCAAAGGCTCGATCTTATCAGCGGACATCGGTCCGTTCGCAGAGCACCTGCTACGCTGGAACAGTAACAAGGATCGCCTAAACAGCTTCGCGGACCGCATTGCCAGGCTTAGGAAAGATCTCATTGGCTTGCTTTCGCAGCAGGCCACGCAACAGCCCTGGAAGCATGCTGATTCGCTCGCCAAAATAGAGTCTCGCCTGGCGCCAAATCGGGCATTCTATGCTGCCATTAACGATGCGAATGAGGAGGTCGCAAGAGCCTTCTTATCTAAGCATGGAGGAGAATCAGCGGTCCAGGTCGTAAGTTAGGATATTCTGTCATTGTGCTTAGGACTTACTTATGGTTGCTGGGTCCAGGATGGCAACCTCGTGAAGCAACTGGCTGGCGCGGTAGGGGAGGGTGTCACCCAGGGTATTACAAGTACCATCAAGGAATTCGCGGGGACAACTTTGAAAGGATCCCAGAAAAAAACCACGAGGTAAAGGTCTTATCTAGTACGATTTAGCAATCAAACTCACCACAGTGGAAGGACGGGCTTTGCATCAAAGCTACAGAATACGCTGGATAAGTGGGCTGCCGGGTCGCAGCAAAAAGTCCCGAATAATCCCAAGCCCATTAATCCCAAGCCCATTCCTCACCTGCCTACACCCAGTCCAGGTGGCACCGCAGCTTTGCCAGTGAATGGTGGGTATTCTGCATGTGTACATATCGAGTCTTACTTACAACTTGCGGGATTACACAGTCTCTGTCACGGTGAACACAGAGGATGAAGAACATGGAGGGCAGTACTATATTTGGGAACATGAGGACATTGGTAACGAACTGGAATATGCTGAACTCTGGGAAGAAGAGGTCGAACTCCAGGAAGAGGAAGTCGAGTTGCATGAGAGAGAGGTCGAACTCGAGGAGGAACAGGTCGAGTTGCATGAGAGAGAGGTCGAACTCGAAGAAGAACAAGTCGAATTTGAGGAGGGAGAAATCGAACTCGAGGAGGAAGAGGTCGAATTTGAGGAAGAAGTCGAATTCCAGGAGGGAGAAGTCGAAATCGAGGAGGAAGAGGTCGAATTTGAGGAAGAAGTCGAAATCGAGGACGAAGAGGTCGAACTTGAGGAGGAAGAAGTCGAACTCCAGGGGGAAGAGATTGAACTTGAGAAAGATGTCGAATTCCAGGAAGAAGACGTCGAGGTCCAGGAGGTAGATGTCGAATTCCAGGAGGAGGATGTCGAGGTCCAGGAGGTAGATGTCGAGGTCCAGGAAGACGATGTCGAAGTCCAGGAGGAAGATGTTGAGGTCCAGGAAGAAGATGTCGAAGTCCAGGAATATGATGTTGAGGTCCAGGAGGAAGATGTCGAGGTCCAGGAAGAAGATGTCTATGTCCAGGAAGAAGACGTTGAGGTCCAGGAGGAAGACGTCTATGTCCAGGAAGAAGATGTCTATGTCCAGGAAGAAGACGTTGAAGTCCAGGAGGAAGATGTCTATGTCCAGGAGGAAGATGTCTATGTCCAGGAGGAAGATGTCTATGTCCAGGAGGAAGATGTCTATGTCCAGGAGGAAGATGTCTATGTCCAGGAGGAAGATGTCTATGTCCAGGAAGAAGACGTTGAGGTCCAGGAGGAAGACGTCTATGTCCAGGAGGAAGATGTCTATGTCCAGGAAGAAGACTTTGAAGTCCAGGCAGAAGACGAGGTCGAGGAGGACGAGGCGGCAGAGGAAGAGGTCGAAGTTGAGGAGGACGAGGTGGCAGAGGAAGAAGTAGAAGGAGCGGGTGATGACGACGACGACGACGAGGAAGGGGACTGGTGATCATTATCATTAGCTGTAGATGGCAAGTGAATAGAGTGTTTGATTGGCTTTGATGTTTACCCGTTTTGTGTCGGCGTGAATTGGATTCCGGTGTGCGCGCATATAAACTGCCTCGGATGGCGGGCTTGACGTTCAAGTTTCACCTTTCGCTTTCGTCATGTCCTCTATTTTCCGTACGTTTTCCCCGCTTCTCGGTTCGCATTCCTCGTCGTTCTCAATTTCCCTCTCACAGTTCGCAGGACCGTA